>CATKHK010000118.1:0-113468 GCA_949751835.1 Blepharisma japonicum | reverse complement strand
AAATTTAAGAGGCTGCCTTCTCAAAGTAATAATCCTACCCAAAAAATAAGTGCATCTTATTGAAAATATTTGATTATTTTCCTAATCATAAAATTGAAAGAGGAATGTTAAGCAGATATCATGTATACTTACATAATTTATAAAATTAATGAATTTACTTCATTTTTATATCATAATCAAAATCTAGGTTTGAGTTTTAGCTTGACATAAAGTTTCATTAGGCTTCCAAGCCAAAGCTAAAAGATAACAGCTATATCTTAGTGTATCTTCTTTACGAAGTCTCATGATTTTTAACTTTTCAGCAAATGCAATAATAGGCTGAATTCTTGGACTTTTGCTTCAGTTCTTAAACCTTTCTATGATGATTTCTAATATTTTAAGCTTTTTTATTGATTTAATCCAGTTTAGGGTCATTTTTTTGGAAGTTTCGAAATTATTTTTGTCAACTATTGCCGACGCACCAATTAAGAAAGCCAAGTTTGTGCCTATAACAAGTTCAAACTTCTTAGTATCAATTTCTTTAGATCTAAGGATTTTTTTGATTGTGCTTAGTTTAATGTCACATGGCTTTGTGAATAGTTTATGAGTTTTGGATACATTTTTTTATAATTTCATTTTAGTCTGGATAAGTGAAATTTTGGTTTTGGGAAATAAATTAAGAGTTGTGATGTTTATTTTGATTAATGAGTTTTCAAGGACTGATTTAAATAAAATATAAGATCTTATAATCTAGCTTGTTATACATTGTTAACTGATCTTTCTCTCAATCAGGTCTTATCTCTTGCAGTCTTTCAGCAAATATTATTAAAAGGATGCCAGTTTTATGCTTGAATGATTCATAGTATCAGATTAACTGGTTTATTAGCTTATCGAATATAAATTATAAATAAAAAGCGATAATTTCTTCTATTTGACTTACATTGATATTTATTCACAATAATGCATTATTAATTTTCATAATTTTAATATTAAACCTTTATCTTCCCTCATATCTAATATTTTTGAATATTTCACCCATATTTTCACTATAATTTAAGTGGCTCACTTCAGTCTCATAATCCTCTATCCCATCGACATTTATTTTCCTCAACCCAATTGGCTCTTCATTCTCAGACATTTGATAAAGCCAGTAAAGATGAACATCGTTAGTGCTTCTTACATTAATAAATCTATCCATAACTATGCTTCTACAACTCTTCCAATCATTATCAACCGATGAAGCCCCTCCCAATAAAATCACATTATTAATTAACTCAGTTTTTTTCATTTTGAATAGATAATTTAAGCAATGATATATCACATCGCAGCCTAATGAATATCCTATCAGGTTAATTTTTGAGTCCTCAAAATCACCACTTGTAATAATCTTAGCTAGCATAATTCCTCATGACTTGCATTGTTTTTTAAAAGAATCAAATAGCCAATCTGAAAACTTGTCTAAGATATTCGTAACGATATTTTTTTTACTTTTTCGTAGTTTTCTCTTAAATGATTTTTCGTGAGCTGTAGGAATATGAATAAAATTTAAGAACGGCACTGATTCTGCATCTCTAGAATACCAAGATTCAATATCCTCAGGAGAACGAAAATTAATGTCAGAATCCTTAAAATAATTTTTTACAAAATTTCATTTGAAAATTTTCATGCAAAGTTTAGGCCATTTGCCAGGATCCCAAGAATACTCATATGTTGCACCTTGTTTAGGCAAATTTAATAAATGTTTAAAATCATATTTCTTTGTTCCCATTTCTTCCAGAATTATTTTAGTAATCTCTCCAAAATTGTCACAATTTTCATAATTGAACCCAGAAACCGTAAATGTTACGTCTTTAACTAGAGCTCGCTTTATTCTTCGTTGTTCTTCAACTTTTAGGTCTAAATTATTTGAATACTCTTCTAAATTTGATAAAAATGTTTTATCAGAGATCTCACTATTTATCTCTTCTTTTACTGCGCTTATTATAATGCTGCACAGAAGCATAGGATTATCAAATCTTTGAAGATTTGGTATAAATTTTTCAAGCTTAAATGATGCTTTTATTATGTTTAAAAGCCATCTAAAATTTCTTATATTAAAGTCCCTATTTTGGGAAGTCTTTAGTTCTAGACAAATTTTATAATGCTGTCTTGAAATAACAAGAATCGTGCATATTAAAAAGAAAAATCTTCCTTCTATAGATAAATTTTCTAAGAAGTTTTGACTTTGCGGAGACTCTGATTCTTTAAAGTTGAAATAAAATTGATGGTCTAAATATATAGATAGCTCTGATAGTAGACTTAAGCAGCGATCTTTATCTTTCTTATATGGAATTGATGAAATTAAGAGTTCTTTAATTAGTGATACATCTTTGCAAAGAACTACATCAAAAAGTTTGATTGATCCTTTTCTTATTTCATTGATTATATATTTTGTAAATTTAAATAATTCTTCATTTATGTTAGAATTAGCGATAGTTTCTCTTCATTTTTCTTTTATATCACTATATATGCTGGCTTTAAAGTCTTTTTTGAAGGCCTCAGAAATCACACCATATTTATTTAAAACATGATTTTCAAAATCTTTTATTCATTTTTCACTTTTATGTTGAATTTCATCATTAGTATCATACTCAAAAAGATATAGAGGTTCAAAGCTTTTTAAATCCTTTTCTAAACAATTTTTCAGTTTCTCCATCAAAGATTCTTTGAGATATTTCTCAATAATCTTATCTAAAACTTTTGATCTCACAACGCAGCCTCTATAATTTTCTTTGAATTCCAAGATGCATAGCTCCATCATATCTCTGCGATCTTCCCTATTATTTGGCGTATCCAAACAGCATTGGTACTTATTTTCCGCCTTTTCTTTTTCTTCTAAAATATCTTTCATAAAGAATTCGACCTCATTATTAGCCGAAACTTGGAAAATATCATAAATAAATTCTTTCATGTGCAGTATCATTTTTTTCTTGCATTCAAACATCAAATTTCTTTCTTTATCATTTGAAGTAATGCGCTTATTTAAAAATCTCTCAATATCAGACTTTGCTTTATAATAAGAGTAATCGGTGGATTCAAAAATCGCCTCTAAGTTCTGTGATGTACTATTAGCAATGTGTTTAATATTAACTAAAGCTTTATGAGGAATTTCGCTTATTTTCACAGAATTAATATAGGAAAGTTTATTTCAATAAACTTTCATAAGATGATAAATTTCTTTTGATGCTTCTTCTTTGCCAAAAATTTTTCTTGAGGCTTGATAGAACTCTACTAAAAGTTCATCTTCTGGCATTGGCAGGGACAAGGCTTTGTTTTCTATTCATTTCTCAAAGCTTTTAATGTTGCTTGATCCCATTTATAATTTATAGACTTTTAATTCAACAATGAAGCTTCTCAGTATCGGATCTTTAAGAATAAATTATAATATGATCTGGCTCAAAATTTAAGAAGCTGTAATAATCCCGTTAAAAAAAATAAGTGCATCTTATTGAAAAATTTATTATTTTTCCTAAATCATGCAATTGAAATAGGAACTTAAAGAGATATTGTATATAATTATAATTTATAAAACTAATGAATTTACTTTATTTTTATATCATAATTAAAGACAACTAGGTTTTCTTGGCATAAAGAAGGAAAGAACTTTGCTGAATCATGATTTTTATTATAATTGTTTATTCTTTTTGAGAGAAGTTAGAAAAATCAATTTAATTGTCGCTTTTCCGAGAACTTTAAAGGTGAAAATTTGTTTCCATTAGAACTTACCATTAATTTTTTTAGCTCACGATGTCATAATTCATATAAATAAGGGTTAGCAGATAAATTTTCTTATTCTAGGCATATTTGAAAGCGTTGATGTCAAAATTTATATATAGTGCTGTTCAATTAAAACACTTCTGCCTATCGATGATCAGCTTTAAGCAAAATTTAAATTCAAGAATCAAATTTCGCTTGCATTTTGTTATTAGTACATATTCACAATCCATTGCCAGTATAGCATAGCGTCTGTCTTACTGTCTATTAATTCGCCTTATATTTCAAAATTGTTCCCTCCATTTCTTTCAAATTCCTTTTTTTTGTGGTTATTTTCATCTTCATCTTCATCTTCAACTTGACCTTTATCTTTCTCCTTCAACTTCTTCATCTATGCCAATTCTGCATCATCTAAGCATTTTTCTTCATATTCTCAATCCTCAACTTCATAAGCTCTGCTTCATAATCTTATTCATATTCAAAATCCAAGTACATTTCTGTGGCGGCACCATTCATTTCACCTGTAGCAGCAGTTCAAGGATCTAATAGCAGGTGAAACGTAAGGTTAACATTTCACAGTTTTTAAAGGACTTATCATTATTAGACAAGATATTGTTTCCATCAAAATATATAATTTCAGTGATTATAAAGCCAATAAAACTATTTTGGTTTAAAGGGGTTTTTTTATTTTATAAATCTAGGTAAGCAATTACTACTGCTTAGAGAGATAATCTGAGCTGAGAGATTATATCGATTATGGCTTTTTGATGCTCATAAGCTTCTTTTTTATTTGCAATATTGCTTTGTTTGGCTTCTCTTTATAATTAACTAGGTAATCAGCTGCTCTTTGGAGAATTTGCCAATGCTTTTTTTTAACTATTTCTTCTTTTGACTCAATCTGTTCAAATATTAGACTTTCATATTTGAGTTTTTGAATTTCCACTTTAAGTTTATTAAATTCAATTAATCTCTCCTGTAATTTAATTAGTGCCTGAAGTGATTCAACTCGACATTGAATTAAAGTTTTTTGAGTGACGTTATCATTTTCGTCAAGAGAAATTCAATAAATGTTTATGCTAATTTCACGAGCGATCAAATAATTTAAATTACTATTATTTATATGTGGGAGCATTAATAGATTGCTTTTACGAAGCCAGAGCACTTGCGGGATCAATTGAGCAACTTCTATTGGTAAAATAATGTGCGAATACTCATTTTTTTGTTCTTGGGCCTGAATTAATAATATAGGCTCAATCAAGCATGGTTTCTATAATATTGACTTCTTTAATTAAAATATATTCAATCTGGGCTTTATCTGAAAAGATTTTTACTATTCATATGTGCAAGCAGTAACAGCAAATCATTTAGTATCTCCGGGTTGAGATTTTGATTTTTTGGAATAAACTCAACAATATTTTCCTTAATTTTTTTAGTTTAGTGATCAGATTTTGATACTACAAGTTCATGAATTCAGCACTGATAATAATCATCAATAAGCATTGCTTGAATTCATGTTTTCATTTAATGAGCTTTAAGTACATCGGCATGCTATTTTGCAAAGCTCCATTCTTATTCACTTTTTCGACCTCGTAATTCACAAATACAAGCCCCCCGGCAAAATTATAATCCCAATTACAAAAAAGACTAACAAAATTGATAATTAAGATTAAGGAATAAAAAAATTATAATAAGAAGCGATTTAAAGGAAGTCCAAAGTCTTAAAAATAATAAAATGCAGCTTATAGAGCAGATAAATATATTCCACAATACCAAACTGTGCTGAGACTGAGTTTTATCCTTTAAATCAAAAAAATAAAGTACTTGAAAAAGAAAATAACCAAATAGTTCAAGAAAATTCTAATATGAAGGATAATTTAAAAGAATTAAAAACTGATGTTGAGCAGGCTAAAGAGAAAAATATCAGTCTCTTAACTGAAAATCAATCTATAAAATAAAAAATTAAAGATTGAACTAGTGAACTTGAAGCAAAAGCAATAGAAAATGAGAGATTAAGAAAAGAATTTAGTGATTAAACAATAAACTAGCAGAAGAATCATCTGAAAGTCAAAACCTTGCAATAAAATTTAAATACATTAAAAATGATAAAAAGCACGCATTACTAATTCAGAGGATTTGATTAAAAATATGAATCATTGCGATCTCAGTTCAGAAGAAAACATTTTTTAAAAAAGATTATTGAGATTAAGCAATGACTTGTTAGCAGAACATGGAAAATCAAAAACAGTAAAAAATAAAATAGAAATTATTGGATTTTGAAGAGATTGAATATGGTAATCAATAAATGGCAGTATAGATAATTTAATCTAGGCTGTTCATAAAATCTTAAAAAGAATCATAAGAAATATAATGATATTGAGAAAGATGATATAAAAATAAAGTATTGTCCAGTAAAAATGATAGCATTTTATTATTTTGCAGGGGTGTCCTTATAATCGTGATAATTTCAACATATTACTTTATTAAGTATCAGATTTTGGACGTGGAAACTAAAGAATCACCATTGTCACTAAAAAGGGACGATCAAACACGATTGTCCTTGCGCTATTTGTTTGCAGAAAAGAACAGTATCTAAAACACTTCAGTTAAAGCGACTAGGTTCGGAGCTCGGTTTTGCCACTTGTTATTGATAATCTTATTCGGGTATGCCATTATGTGACAGCAGTCAATATTAGCAATTCCCCAAAAGGCATAAAAGTATTTTTTGATCCTTATGAAATTTTAGAAATCGAAGTGGGCCCTTAAGATAAACAAATTCGTTCAGTTTTCAGAAACTCAGTAAGAAATATCACCTCTGATAAAGACCTAGAAAGCAATTGGGTAGCAGGAAAATACATAACCATCACAAAATCTTATGGAATCTTGACAAATGAGTTGGCTAAAGGAAATTATGAAAATATGAAAATCCTGATGAGCCTTATTTATTAATAGCAGACCCACAAACTTTAGAAAACTACTATAGAAATTATTTCCCTTGTAGCACACTTTGCAGATGGCTCAATGCAGGAGCTAAACTTGAAAAACAAGATCCACATTATGACAAAACTTACTTTGAAAGTAGAGAATTTTGTTTCACTTTGCTGGGAGATATCAATTGCTGCCATCAAAGTTTCAGCTCCACAAATAAATTTAAAGATCAGTTAATTCACGACAAGCCAGAAAAATTCGATATTGAAGCTGTGTGAACAGTCCTCCCAAACAAAAAGACTCTTAATAAAATCCGCTATGAGACTCTCAAAAGAGAATTTGTCAATGATATGACTGATTATGGCAAAGTTAGAGCATGCTGCTCTGGCGCTTGATTTTCGAAGAAAAGCATTAATAGAATTTCTTAATTCAGGTCCAAACCTTCTCCAGATCTACAGAGAAGTTTTAAGACCTCGATTCGAAGAAATTATTGTCAGAGAATAAATTTATTTGCAAATCAAGAAAGACTAAATGAATGCGTCGAAATTATTTACAATTTAGCAAGTCTCTGTAGAGGAATAGCATACTATAGTATTAAATTATTTGAGCTGATATATGGCTATGTCTTGTTAAGGAAAGACAAATTTGATTCAGATTTTTTTCTATGAAAATCTATAAAGCAAATCATCAGGTAGCAAATATAAGAATTTTGATAGCCTAAAATTTTCCAAAGGGATGCTGGCCATTATTAATCCTTGGAGTACTCATTTTATGCTAATGCAAGTTCAAGCCCTAATCAGTTATTCATAAATTCTTTATCATCAGAATGCAAATTATTTATTGCTATTAATCTATTTTCTACAAGTGAACTTTTTTCCAATAGGTATGACGGTGCAAAAGCACCATTGACTTTTTTACCCCCTTTTTTCGCTACGATGGACTATTTTATTATAAAAAGTTCCCAAACATTTACTGATCTTTAACCGTGAAAATTCTCGGGTAAAAAAGTTCACTGAGCTTTTTTTAAACTCAACTCCTTATTTAATATTTCTATGCTTAAATCTTGATTTATAATATAAGTATCACCGCAGATCTCTGGAATCCTGCTAGAAAAATACATCATTTTCATTTTTCCATAGCAAAAGATTCGATTATCTGGAAGTGGGCACATGCAAACACCTTTACCAATATTCATGGGAGCATTTATTTTGAAACTTGTCTTTGAAAAGTCTATGAGTGAAAAAATAGTAAATTGATTATGATTGCGATCAAAACTAGATACTGATAATAAATATTTTAATTTGCTAGAGTCTCCGTTGTCATAATTTTTTTGAGTTAATTTCATTTCGATTATAACTTATTATATTATAACCATTGTGATTATAAAAAAGGCAAGCTAAAATTTAATTTGTGATTGGATGCATAATAATTTTTAGAAAATTTAAAATCTGAATCGAAAAAATTTGGATAATAATGTGAAAGCGTTTTACACAAATCACTGATAATAATTATATCTGGAATAATTTATTATAGAGAAAATGTTTATCAGTATAATGTAATAATTGAAAATTAATTAATAAGAACTTTTAAAAATAGCAAATTTTTAATTTTCCGTCAAATTAATATAGAGTTTATTTGTTTTTTATTTAAAAAACTTAACCTTGTGAGGAAAATCTATTTTTTGTGAATCCAGCATAAATAGCAATAAAATTATTTCCTAAATAATTATGATACACATTCGAAGGCTTTTCAGCTCAACAATTTTACCATGAAAATTCAGCAACTCTAAAGCATATGAATTGCCTTCACTTACTGACAGATTTAATAGTGAATTGTTAAAAGAAAAAGACTCTTTTCTATATGTTTATGATGAAATTCTGAAATCATATGAAAGTCAAGATATTAGTTGGCTGGAAGATGCAACGGAGCCAAATCTTTATAGAAAATTGCAGAGTGGAATTCAGGAAATAAAGGTGAATGAGCAGAAAATAAAAATTATAAATGAGAAAGAGAGCGCTGATTTGACTTATCACAATGCAGCTTGCCTTGTAGGGGTTAACATAGATAGATCAGCAAATAATATTGATTCTAAGCCATTTGAAGGCATATTAGACAAGAGGAGGGCAAAAGTGTCAAACATTATTTTATACTCCGGAGATAGCTTTATTATATTGAAAGTGAGTGTTCTATATGCCTCTAGGAAAAAGTTAGCACTTTTCGACAAAAATGATATTTTGATTGAAGGCGATAATAATGTTGATATAGAGTATCATAAGTTCCAATTTGAGAAAATGATAGCATATAAACATATGATTCGTGATACTTTAAAATTCGTTAATTGGAATGTTTTTGAAGGGAAAAACCCGTTTGAAGATTCACAATGGGTCATCACTGACATTGATGATTCTTTGAATGGAAATCCCATTCCTGTCAAGGAATAACTTACTAGAGAGAGAGCATAAATAACATAAAATTAAATAGTGCATATTCTAACAGTGATCGGGTTTCATAGTGTGTATTAATGCATTAAATCGCTTAAAATTACATTTTATATATGAATTTTTATATAGCTTATTTAATTATACAAATGTATGAGTCAAACTCTTTTTTTTTCTTATAAATTATATATTAACGATGCAAAATAGAGTATATTAGCATTTACAAATACTTGAAATCTTATATGAATTTCACAGGTGCTGATTGAAATCTCCAGAGGAAAGCAGTCAGACTCTTTCTGCTTGCCCAGAGGAGGAGTACTACGAAGTCAGCATTACGAAGCTAGGCTAAACAAAAGTGAGAGCAAGAAGCTTAACTTTCGTCTGCACACAAAATATAGCAGAACCTTTTCTGGCAACAACTATGCAGATGTTTCCTCTAAGACTACAAAGTTGGCAATGTAAGTTAGGAGCATGAGTATAACACCAAAGACTGGAAGAAAGATTGCTAAAAGAAGATACAAGAGCAGGATTTAGAAAAATTACAAAATTTTTGGAAATACAAGCACTTGCCTAGAAGAATCAACACAGCACAGGATTGTGACATTCTAACTGGAGAACAAACATCGAAGCTTATGGAATGGAATAAAGGCCTTTAGCTTACTTCTCTATATTGTTAATGAAATTAAACAAAAGCACTATTATCCATTTCTTTGTTTATTAAATCAAATCTATAGTAATAATAATTTGTATACTCATAGTCAACAAAATAGAAAAAGTCCTCATAAACCATTTGGAAATGCACTAAATTATAGGCTTTTCCATTCATCTCAAACTTACTTATAATTTTTCAAGCAAAAGGATTGTTATATTCGCTTTCATATATATTTCCACCTGGATTAAGCAAATAAGCACAGCCTTCATATTTGCAAAGAATTTTATAATCTTTTAAATCGGTTAAAAATTCTGAATAAGAATTTCCATCTATATCATAGGCAAAACTTTGGTTTGAATTACTGTATCCTCCTATTAATATAAATCCCATAAATTCGGTGCAAGAACAAAACGAGGTTGAAATTGGGAGATTTGCAAGTCTTTTTCAAGAATTTTTTTGTAAATTATATTTTGAAGCCATAAAGGTAGGTACACCAGCTTCTACATGCCCACCAAAAACATAAATACTTCCATCATAAAAAACACCTCCAGATCCGTAGCATGCAGGCCCTTCATTCAACGTTTCTATACTAAAATCTTCATTAATAACAAAAGCCAAACCACTTATTTCATATCTGTAATTTCGAGGATCATTCCTAATTCCTACTAATTGTAAATTTCCATAGCAAAATAATTTATTACCAGGTATTGGGCACATACAGGTATTTTCATCAAATCACGTTATATCCCATAAAAGTGCTTTGGTTTGTGAAAAATCAATAAGTGAAGTTACTGTTAATTCAATAGGTCAGCTGATTTTCAGAGATAATAAAAAATTAAGCTTGCTTTGATCGCCATCATCATATAATTTTTGAGAAAGCTTCATTTTTATTATTGGTTTCTATCTCAAGCAGATTTTTAATATTTATTGTCTGCTTTATCGAG
Source organism: Blepharisma japonicum (assembly GCA_949751835.1). Classification (NCBI taxonomy): domain Eukaryota; phylum Ciliophora; class Heterotrichea; order Heterotrichida; family Blepharismidae; genus Blepharisma; species Blepharisma japonicum. Next base: position 102,777 of record CATKHK010000118.1, on the reverse strand, counting down.
AAAATTCGATCAGATGGGATTAAGGGGAATTATTTTACTCTCAGCCAGTCTAGCTTCACTTCATGCTTCATGTGGCGCTAAATCTAAAGCCATTCAACTTCCTTTTCGTCTAATGGAGAGATTAACTCAAATTGCCTTGACCAGATTTTACAGCAAAGGACTCTTTTAACCCCTAATAGTGGTAGTGCTCAGAGTATGAGAGAAGTAAATTATGCCTACTTCTGGAACTACCTCCGCCTTTTCATGCAGTAGGATGGTTTACTAGAAGTACCTGCTAGTGTTGTGCTGTTGATATCTCATCTATGTATAGGGAGAAAAGTAGAGCTAGTCCGGCCTGAAACCCACCCCGAAAAATTCCTCAAATGAATATCATATTTCTTTAACAGCCAGCACTCTGTGCTGGCCCTTAATACTATAGACCTTTTCTTGTCGCCGTCAAAGAGGGAGGAGACTGTATATATAGGAGATTTATTAAATTTTTTTTGAATTTTAGATAGACAAGGCTTGCCAAGTTTTTTACTTATATCGTAGATATTATTTAAAAAAACTAGATGCATGAATGATCCCAAAATTTGTTACTTAATTAAATTGCAGGTGTTTTAATGATCACTCAATGCTGATAACACCTTAAGAGTGCTATAAAGCACAGTGCTTTTGGCTCTGCCATAGGAAACTGTTGCTCTTACTTTCTTGCGATAGCTATGATAAATTCCTTGAATGAGGCAAGTAATTTTTCTTATTTCCAAATTAAATTATTCTACCCATTTTAAACAGATATTACTGCAATAAGTTTTGAATTAAAACAAGACAGAATCACAATTGAGAACATTGAAATTGAAGAACTCTCAAAAATCTAAAATAGTACAGCCTCTTAGAAGTCTAAAATAATTTAATATTAAATCTCAAATCTTAAAACTTAGATTTTTGATATCTTTTTAGTCATTAATTCAAATTTATAATGATTCCAACATCATACATATTTTCGATAATAAATTTATCTCCAAAATTCATCTGAAAGCCAGCAAGCTTAAAGGATTTTCTCCCTAACTTGCATTCATTTATGACTTTTTAAATAAATGGATTTTTATATTCACTTTCATAAATATCCCCCTGTGGACTCATCAGATAAGCTCGTCCTTCATACTTGCACAGCATTTTAGTTTTTCAAAAACAAAATATACATCCTTCTGCAATTTTGAATAGTTTTTAATTTAATTCATAGATCTTATATGATTCAATACCTGCCTCATTAAAATTTGGACCATTCTTCAATGCTGTGACATCTTGGCCTATACATGTCTAGAGACAAAAATACGTTAAATTACACCAATTTTGTGCGATTTGGTGTTTAGGATACTCCAAACTGGTGGAGAAAAAGTAGGAATTACCAAAAACAGTGAAAGCATTATTATATAAAAGTGGACTTCTGATGAAATTTTTAAGGATTTTTAAAGATTATGATAAAATAAAAATCAATATTTTTAAATCTTTAAAAGTATTATAAAGGTCATAATATACTTTAATAAGTTTTTGCATAATATTTTTCTTCCATCAGACGTCGTAAGTTTTTCCGTCAATAAATGCTAATTCTATAGGCAAAACTATAGCTGTATATAGCAGTAGCATAGCTATTAGGAAATTTCATATCGATTTAAATTTTCCGTCTTGATTTATTACATCCGCAAGGAGGATAATACTTAAGTTTTTGGAAATTTTTGGTTTAAGATTTAATTGATTTTAAGTTAAAAAATAATTCAATAATTTATATAGAAGTGTTATATCTAAATCATCTTAATTATGACGTCTTAGAAGAAATCAGCCTTGCATAATTTTCTTCTTCTTCCTTAACTCTTTTTTCCAAGTACCTTATCCTTTCCAAATAAGACTCATGCCAATAAGGTAAAAGTAAAATAAGGAAAAGGCTAATCATTTCGATAAACTCCATATATACATCCCTCTGTAGCTTTGAGTAGTTATGCTTTAGCTCAAGGAGTTTATCTGGCTCGATGCCTGGCTCGTTGAAATTTGGAGTATTCTTCATTGTTGTAACATCATTGACCCAATTAGACCCAGCGAAAAGAATAAGTAAAAATACCCCGATCTTGACTGGTTTTCCGTTTAGTACTCCACATATACTGAGAGAGAAAAAACAGGAAATCGCTACTATTAGCGCAAACCACATTATGTAAAAGTGAAGCTCTGATGTGTCTGCCATTTATTAAATTCTTAGACAATAAAATTTAACCTCAATATTTATTAAGAAAATCTCTTATTTATGAAAATTGATATTAATGTTTTATGCTATATATTTTCATTATTTTTAATCTTTATGCTCTCAATCTCAAGCAATATTTTTCTAAATCCGGCTGCTGAGCATAAATTTTTGACTGTTTGGTCTGCAAATGCTGCTACGAAGTCTTGCATTGACAATTTTTCTACTAATCCTCCTTGGAACAGCAGCATTTGTAGATAAGTCCAAGAATTTTTCCTACTTTCTTTTATCTTCCTAGAGTAATTTGTAATCATAATTTGTTTTCTGGGATATTTGAGCTTAGCCAGCTCGATGAGAGCAGATGTAATCTGCATCATATCATTAAACATCGCTAAGCCTTCATTGACATCAAGCTCATTAGAGCAGTCCCTATCATAGTTTTTGAATAGCAATTCGGCTTTTTTATTAATTTCCCCTTTTCCTAACAGTATTCCTAAACAAGAAAGGGTTTTTATGTCATAGCCTTCTAGTTTATTTGCTACTAAATTGTCATAAAATCTATATACTGGAGTATCTTTTTCATCTAAAAATTTGGTGTCAAGCATCATTGACTCATAGGCAGTTCTTAGCAGTCTGTCATCAAGATGGCCATTAAGAGCATATCTTGCAATGTCTTTGTCATAATGAAATGCATGTATCTCTGATAAGCCCAATGAAAGTTCGGTATCAAGAAGAATCTGCTCCTCCTTAGATATATTTTCTTCTATTTCACGTCCGGCACAACTGCAATTTGATCCCATACTAAAATTTATTGAGCATTTATCTTTAAAAAATGGCCAAAAACACATAAAAAATATACAAATTTTCAATAATTCAAATCTGAATTTATTTAAAATATTAAGTTTTTCATGATTATTCGGAACTTTAATTAAAGCTAATATTACGAACTAATAGCACTAGATTGAAGAAGCACTTCTCTTAATCCTTTAGCATTGAGTGCTTTTCTAAGGATTGGATCATTAAAAGCCCCAACTAATCCTTCTAAATTGATATTTTCTTCCTTATTCGTCTTCGAAAGAATGAAATTTAAGCATTTTCTCAATTGTTCTCTTCCACTATTAAGAACTATCCTGTAGCTTTCCAAAAGCAAAATTTGGTTTGGGTTCATTTTTTTGGTTACTTCTATAATAGCATTTGTTACTTTTATCATATCACCGACCAAGTTATCAATATCATTATTTTCTAGTTTTTCTTCACTAGCCCTGCCGTAGTTTTTAAACAAAATTTGGATTTTTTGTGCATCTTCGGCGTCTCCTAGCAATATAGATGCACAAACTAAGGTAGTTATACTATAATCCCTTTTCCCAGCTCTTAGATATTTATAAAAATAGTGGCTTGGCATCAATTTACTGTCTAAAAATTCGGTACTCAGGCTTAAAGACGCATATGCTTCTTTTAGTTTTTCTTCTGCAATTAGGCTGGAATTGGAGTTATCGCTAATAATTCTGTTGTAAATTCCTGAATGAATTTTTGCAAAGCCTAAAGACTGCTCAGTTTCGCGAAGAAGGTTTTCTTCATTGGTATGACTAGCTTCCCCTAAAGGACAGGTACAACCCATTTCGTTTTGAAATTAAAAATGTAAGCGATTTATCCGTTTTTGACGGGTTTGTTATTATATAGATGTCGAATGTATAAAATAATTATTTTATTTATTTGTAAAGGTAAAAATTGGGAAATTAAGAAGATATATATATCTGATATAATGTTGAAATAAATTAAATAAAAAATTTTAATTTTAAGGTTTTATTTTACAAATATTTAAAATAGAAAATAAATATTCATAAATGTGCTAAACTAGATAATAAAGTTGAGATATGCCAAATTATATATTTTTTACTATCAATTTATAGTAAAATGAAATCTAAAGGTCAGACACTATTCTAATTTTAATAGAATCAAAATTTATTTAGAGAAGTTTCTATTATGATGGCATAGATTAACTCAAATTCCCGATAATTTACAGGTGAAGAATTTCCATTTTTACTTTTCCAATTATTTAAACTATTTCAAAAATCTGATCCAATCAAGAATGCTAGCCAAACATTTTTTCAGCTTCTAGCCTAAGACTATTACATTCTACCAATAATTCCCTAAACCCTGAGGATGCGCATATTTTTTAACTAAAGGATCTTTCATTGCTTTCATGCACATCTCTAATGTAAAGTACTCTCCTTGATTTATTAGTAAAGTTATAGCATTCTCGGAATCATTATTGTTTTTTAAAAATCGTCGAAATCCTATTTTCAGTCAAAAATATTTTTAATTCAATTTTCATTTAATTTAGATTAATCTGCCTATAATAAATAGCCAATTGCATATTCCTTTCCATTCCTAATTTTTTTAAGATAAGCTTTTAAGATATTCATATTTTCTGGGTTACACTTAATAGCTATGCTAACGAAAATTGACTTGAGTTCCAAAAATTCGTCAATCATTTGACGAAAATCTTCAAGCTCCAGTTTATTTTGGCAGTTTCTATCATAATTTCTAAAAATGTTCAGTGCACTTTCAGTTTCAGTGTTGGTGCCAAACTAAATAGCTGCAGATATAAGCATAGACAATTTGTAGCCTGCAGCCCCTAGCCTTAATCTCTTATAAAATGATTAGCTTATGCATTTTTTAAGCTTAAAGAAAGAGGCATTGTATTAAGCTCAGTATAAATTTCTTCCAACTTTTTCTCTCTAACGAATTGGCCTAAGGCATACCGGCTGATTTCTTTATCAAAAGCCATACTTTTGACCTTAGGTATCGCCAAGTAGCTTTTAATTTCATAAACGAGGCTTTCTTCCTGGCATAGGTGAGATCGAGTATAAGGAAATGTGCACCCATATTCAATATTATATTAAATTATCCATTTTTTTCACTCTTGTATTTGATATGAAATTCGATTCAATAAGAGTCTAAAATTTGCTATTAAATTTTTATAATTTAAATGAAATAAATACTATAAATAAAAATTTATAATTTTTAAATACCGGATAAAAATCATTAAAGTAATTTTTTTAAATTTTTTTGAGGAAAATTATGCAATCTTAGATAAATAAAATATTTGATACCTTCAAAAGGATTGCGTATTCATCATATTTAGTAGATTTTTTGAAATTCACCTAGATGATGGCAGCAGCTGATAGTATAATAGCAAGAATAAAAATTGCATTTATTAAATTTTAATATCCGTATATAGCTTGATAGTACTTAAATAAACTTAATAGATTATTGAAATTTTAGATAGGCATAAAAATGGACAGTTTGTTGTAAAAAAACTAAAAATTATCAATTTTAATAATATTTAAGACTTTTAGTAATAAATATTAGATGGTTTTATTGGTGATTATAATAGTCGGCCACTTTGCACTCTAAGACTATTGCAGCAATCCAATAGCTCTCTGAAGCCATATGATGAGCATAGCTTTTGTACAAACGAGTCTTTCATAGCATTTAAAAATTCCTGCTCTGTGAAGATTTTTTCTTCTTCTTTACCTTGCTTGATTAATATAATCAAATATTGTTTTAAATATTCTTTCCCATTTTTTAATCTTTTTGTATATGCTTCCAATAGATTAATTTTGTTTGGTTCCATTTTCTTTGCAAATTCAATGAATTTTACTGTCGCACAAATCATGTCTTCAATCATAACTTCGAATTGATCAGGGCCAATTTTATTTAAGCATTTTCTATCATAGTTTTTATAAATTCTTGATGCCTTCTCAAATATTTCTTCATCGCTAAGCCAAATATCAATTAAAACCAGCGTTACTACTCGATATCCCAATACATTTGCTTGCAGAATTTTATAATAATGATAGCTGGGTTCTGTTTTATCTTTAAAAAATCCAATATCAACATTATGAGCTTCATATGTCTCTTCTAATATTTTATGACTTATATATTCACCTGATGCATATCGACTTATTTCTCGATCAAAGCTTCGGCATGTCAGCTTAGGAAGAATAATTTGCTCTTCTGCCTTTATTAAAATCTTTTCTTCTTCTGAAGATCGGAATCTGGATATAAGACATAGACAGCCCATGTGCTTTTTTTTAATAATTAAGCAAAAATTAATTATCAAAAAGATATGTATTTTTCAATGAATATCAAATAAGCGTGCGCTTTCAGACCCTTTTATTTATAGTTAAAAAATGCGCTTAATTTTTCCTAAAACGGCATTCCATTGAGAATAAAAAAAAATGACTAAATAATTATAAAGTTGACTCTCTTAGACAATTAATTCTTTGGTATAGCAATTTTATCAAGGTAATAATCTTAAAAAGGTCCAAATGTTTGCCCATAAGTATTATCAGTTTATTTATTTGTTAAAATTCTTTTATCGATCAGCTTGAACAATGTTCAAGCTAGATGTACTCAATTCTGCATATCATTCATATATATAATTGACAATTAAATTATTATATAAAAATCTAACTCTTGGGTTTAATTTTTCAAGAAATTTATTGAGCGAAAAAAATTTTGTTCGCGGGAAGTGAGTATCTATTTTATTTATTCTATTCATTTCTATTCTTGCTTAAACATTGAACTTTTATTAAAAAGAATAAAGGCGCAGCAAGACCAAAAAATTGTAAAATGGTTTCATATATTTATAGGCTGATAAAAATATGAAAAGCTAAGTGCAAGCATTTGGATCTTTTAAGATTATTATCAATATATACTTGTTATACCAAAGAATTAATTTTCTAAAGTATTATCAGTTTATCTCTTTGCTAAAATTCTTTTATTGATAAATTTGAGAATTTCGTACTATAGATGTTCAATTTTCCATATCATTCTAATAGTTTGACAATTAAATTATTAACAAAATATCTATAACTCCTGGGTTTAATTTTTAAACAAGTTTATATATAAATCTTATTAGAAGATTTTAATAAAAGATTTGGCTGGGAAAGTGTAGCAGAGTTGGGCTAATTTGGTATTTGAGGAGATTGTGATGATTAAATACAGGAATTGCCTGGCATTATAAATCGAAAAAATGAAAAAATTATAAAAATAAGAAAAGATTGATTTCTTAAGGGGCGATAACTGCTGATAAATTAAAATAAATCTTAAAAACTTTTAAAATTAGCTAAGTGAAATAATTTTTTTAGTATATTTAGAATACCCTAAAGACTTTTTCTCCAGCAACTAAATTTTCCACTCTTTTTACTAGTGGAGTCAGTGAATTTAAAATTTTTCCAAATTTTTTAAATTTTTCACTTAATCAAAACCCAAAATTTATTTCGATTTTTAATATTAATATTTATTGGTATAAGAATTAATGCTAAAATGGACAACGTAGATCATGATAAAGTAAATGAATTACTAATCGTACATTAGATGAATTAATTATTATTGGCATACTAAATTTGCTTGAGCTTGAAGCTCGCTGCATTCTATCAGCAGCTCCCTAAATCCTTGATCTGAAATCAATTTTTTTATTGTTGAATCTGCTAGGCATTCGAGAAACTCATTGAAACTGATTTCATGAATTGTCTCTCCTCTAAATATTAGAAGTTTTAAGTACTTTTTCAGCAATCCTTTGCTTCTTTTTAGTTTTCTTAAGTACGCTTGTAGCATTATTGATTTATGAGGGTAAACAAATTGTGCGAATTCAACAAGCGCTAGAGCTATTTTAGTCATATCTTCTAGCATATATCTGATTTCTATGGCATCTAGCCTATTTGAGCAGTTCCTATCGTAGTTTTTAAATAGTCAGTATGCTTTTTCCTTCCAATCGTCATTTCCAAGCCAAACACCTAGGCATGCTAATTTTCTGATTTCGTAGCCTTCATGAGTTTAAAATTCTCATAAAATCTGAACAATGGTGAAGTATTGTCGTTGAGAAATTCAGTTGATAAGTCCAAAGCTTCATAAGCATGTTTAAAATTTTTTTCGCTCAGCTTTTGTTCTATTGCAAATCTAGAAATACCTTTATCGTACCATTCTACCTTTAATTTGCCTATTTCTAGCATTTCTTCAGCAGCTTTAATGAATTTTTCCTCAGCATTTAACATGCTATCAGAGTCTCGACTAGAGCAAACGCAACCCATTTATTAATTATTTAAAAAATGAAATAAATGGATTTTATTAATAAAGTTGCCTTATTAATTCAAAATATTAAATAGCGATGAATTATATGATTTAAAGGCATATTTGAATATAATAATTTTTTGTCTAATTATATGTATATTAATAAAATAAAAGACTTAGCAAAAAAGAAAAGATTGGCTCCTAATAAATAAAAAAAAAATATTATTAAATAGATAAATCTTAATTTTAAGCTGTTAAAATTTTTAAAAAAGCTAAGTAAAATAATTTTTGATTATATTTAAACAATAAATATTATAAAGAAGTTAATTTCTCCAACATTTAAATCTTTCTGCTCTTTTTTATTCACTCTTAACTGGGGTGAGCAAATTTAAAATATTTCAAAAATTGCAAATTTTTTTGATTCAGATAAATTTGTCTCCTAACCGAAATCTAAAATTTATTTCGAATTTTTATTATTTATATATTATTTTAACTTCTTTTATTAGCATATTAAATTTGCTTTGGCTTGAAGCTCACTGCATTCCATTAGCAGCTCTCTAAATCCTTGATCTGAAAGCAGTTTTTTTATTGTTGAATCATTAAAACATCCCTGAAAATTATCTAAACTGATTTCATGGACTGTCCCTCCTCTAAACATTAGAAGAATTAAGTATTTTTTGACGATTTCCTTGCTTCTTCTTATCTTTCTTAAGTATGCTTGTAGCATTATTGATTTATGAGGGTAAACAAATTGTGCGAATTCAACAAGTGCTATAGTTATGCTGATCATATCATCTAGCATATATTTGATTTCTAATGCATCTAGCATATTTGAGCAGTCTCTGTCATAGTTTTTAAATAGCCAATATGCCTTTTTCTTCAAATCGTCACTCCCAAGCCAAATACCTAGGCATGTTAATTTTCTGATTTCATACATTTTCATAAATTTAAAATTCTCATAAAATCTTAACAATGGTGAAGTTTCGTCTTCGAGAAACTCCGTTGATAAATCCAAAGCTTCATAAGCATGCTTTAAATTTTTTTCGCTCAGCTTATGGTCTATTGCAAATCTAGTAATGCCTTTATCATATCAATCTACCTTTAATTTGCCTATTTCTAGCATTTCTTCAGCAGCTTTAATAATTTTTTCCTCAGCATTCAGCTTGCTATCAGCATCTCGGCTCGAACAAACGCAGCCCATAATTGTTTTTTTTTTAAAAGTAAATAAATGGATTTTTTGAATAAAGTTGTCTTATTAATTCAAATAGATATCACAATAAATTGCATGATTGAGCGGCCTAATTAATTATAATAAATTTTTGTATTATTATAAGCTATATGCAGAATAATAAAATAAGCAGACTTAACCGTTTCATTTTAATCTATATTTTTCTTTTTTATGCCCAATTCAGATAAAATATAAAGTAAAAGTTAATATCTAGAGAAGATATGAACTTTATAATGCTAAAATATATCTTGGGTTTAGTAAATTTAGATAAAAACTCTTATTACTATTTTCAACACCAAAAATTGAAAAAGTTATGATCTGCATTAAATAATTTTTTATGCTTGAATTTCTAGCTTCAGGGTTTAAATTAACAAAATTTCAAATTCAGGAGGCTTGATAAAAAAATATAGAAATTAATTTATCAAAAATAGAATATGAGCTATTTTATTAAATAAAAAATGCATGAATTTGCCATTGTATGGTATTTTTAGGACAGCCAAAGTAATCTTATATATAATTCCCTCTACTTATTGTAAATTTGCGTATATGAATGAGTTTCATGAGTACATATCAAACTTATTTTTCAATAATTTTATTAAATTTTTATATTACAACTTAATTTAAGATTATTTTATTACAAAATAGTTCCATTTTAAAATGTTTATGCCTATTATTTTATATTAAAATATCTATTTAAGTAATCCAAATATTAAATAAATGTAATTTTTAAAGTAAAAATTCAGCGAATCATTTTAATAGAAAACAATCATAAATTCCTTTTGATTATATTTTAATTATGCTAATATATATTATGGATTGCCTTTATTCAGGCAGAGAAGCTGATGATAAGTTCAAGGTTAAAATTGATTAGAATTGATGAAGAAATGGTCAAAATAAGCACTGATGAGTATAACAAAGAAATTTTAGATATGCGATTAATCAAAAGCTAAATGAAAAGCAATTAAAGCACTAATATGAATCTATGGGGGACTTAAGCACTAAATTCTTAATGCTGAAATATCACCGTTGAAATATTTTATGATAACTTAATCACGCTTAAAATATATTGTATTATAAAATTAGCATATTTAATTCACCGTAAGGATTCTTTTTTACGATAAAGTTAGCCATGCGTTTTTCGATAAGCAATCAAAAAAATTGTTTTATGATTTTCAAGTATTTTTATTCAAAACGCATTATAAAAACTTATCTTGCTATGAATTCTCTAATTATCAATTAAACAAAAATTTTAATATTAATTATAATTAATCTTACCTATAGAATATCTCTCACGTTTAAGTCATCTTGTGTATGACTTATACTTATTCTTCTCAATGCTAATCCTCTTATCCCTGCTTTCTCAGCAGGTATTTCATCGCTTGAAGTATTAAATTCTCCTTCCTCTGTCATTGAACAATCCCTCTTACACAAGCAGCAAGTCTATATAAAAAATACTCTATTTGCTTTAAACCACTCCTCAATGCAAGTTCCATGAAATAAATGGTTGCAACGTAGCTTTCTTACAATAGAAACCAATTTAAATGCCTCGAAACATATAGCACATGTAGTATCGATCCCTTTTTTATTTTTAATATCTTGATATTTCATAGCTGGGTAGTTTTTATTGACTAATGTGGATGATAGCCCAGGGGATTCCAAAGCGATCCTGACTCGTTCTTTTTTTCATTTTTTTCAAACAATTATTATAGTAGTTGAGAGGAGGATAAAAACTCCAAGAACAGAAATTATGATATAAATTAGGATAAATTCATTTGAGGAATCAGATTTCTCTGTATAGTAAATTGTGTAATTTATATAGGAACTGGAGTTGTCTTTATTGTAGTAGAATAATAAATATAAATATTTTCCTTTTCCACTTTTATTAACCTGAAGTGTTTGAGCAACAGATGATTTAGAGACGAACATTGAGGAGCAGTTATTAACTGATGAAGGGAGATAGGTAGGACTGTATTAAAGTTACGTGTTTCCATCATAATTCAAAAGGATTTCCCCTGAATCTTGATTATTTCATAATATTTTCAAGTCGAATTTGCTTGAACTTACTATATACTTTTTACCATTTTTCAAATCTATGTATCCGTAATCTTCATCACTTTGACAATTTTCAATATAATAAGGTTTGCTACTTATTTTATATGCTTTAATATCACAACTGGGGCCTATATACCCTAATTTGCATACACATTTTCCCAAAGTAATACAATCCCCATTCCCACTGCAATTTTTAGGACACAAAATATAATCACTAGTATCGACGCCAATATTATAAGTTATTTGTCCTTGATAAAATTGGTTATTTCCTACTCCAATAACAGTATCGTTCCTAATCTCTATAGACTGGAGAAAAATAGATTGATAAGGTAATCCTGAGTACCAGCCTTCATAATCAGTTTTTGTTGCATTTATCGAAAAATCAACGTTTCCAAAGCTTGGAAAGGCATTGTTAATAGCTAAAACTGGAAAAGCGTCAGGAGGTTTTGATACTATTTGTAGTCAAATTCTTGCATATATTTTTGTATTTTGTTGTGGATTTATTTTGAAATAATTCCAAGTTTTGGCTTGATTAATTATTTGGGGTATTCCGTAATCTATTAGAGTTTGGCTGAGAGTAAATTTAGGGGTAAAGAGTAATGCAATTGAGATAAAAAGCAATATCATTGATATAATGAGTTTTACAGTGGATTTTATTTATAAGAATGGAGCAGCAGGGCATTATCCCATTATAGGCAAAATATGGATCGATTTTATTAAATGCAGCCATAAATTATACAGTTTATTTAATGTAGGAAAGAAGAGGAAAGGATAAAAACCTTAATTTAACGTAATTTTTATTTTTATTACAGTTTAGCAAAAGACTCATAATCCTACTTCTCTTGGGATGCAGAATTAGATTTATTGATATTTCTATGATAAAATGCCAACAAATGATTAAGTTTGACTCTCATATTTTTATTAATAAATTAAAAAATACTAAGAATTAATTATTCCAGATTAATATTCAATCTTCTTTCATATCAGAATCAATAGATAAGTAGTCAAAATATAAACAAAAAAGCCATGCCAATTATATGAATTGATGATTATTTATGTGAGAAATTGGTACAACAAATAATAATACATAGAATTCATTAGGTCATCCTAATACAGCTGAGAACTTCTTAAGAGATAGAAATAGTTAATAAACATGAAGTAGAGTATCAAATTATTTAAATATGAGATTAATTAAGTTATGAAGAGATTAAGTTTATAGCAAAGGCTTTATATTTTTGATATTTTTTAAATGTTTAATATTGACAGTTTTTATTAACTTTTATAAAATTCATAACCATTTCATTAAAGTTTCAGAAGTTGATTAAATTGAAATATTATTGTATAAATGCATAGCATATAGGAGAATAATATTAATATAGCTTTTACCTATTATTTTAAAAATAAACATTTTCTAGATAATCAATATACTTTAGAAAATAGATAATTTTATTAATTTCATATTTTATCGTAATTTAATTATTTTACAAAATATTATTTAGTAATTTTTCGTAATAATAATATCACTTAAAATTTTTAAAGACTTTTTCATCCCAGAATAATTACATATTTATAGTAGCTAAAATGGCTGACGGACAGAATTTGCTATAGAGACCCCTTTTCAAGGCAGTTGGTATTACAAAGTACCAATTCCCACAAACCTCAGACTATTGCTTTAAGCAGATAAGGATTTTTCTAAATCACTCTGCAAATTTTTCCTGAGAATTTTTTTTTTGAGCCATTACTGAATAATGAACTGGATATAAGTAAATAAGAACAATTTTACTTTATTTTATCATCTGACCTTTAAAATATTTATCCTAAAAATAACTGCTAAATTTCAATTAAATTTGATAGTAAATCTTAAAAAATGCACTTTTTAATCAAATGGCTCAAATTCCAAAATTATCAATAAAAATATGTTGGACGAGATAGATTTGTCGAAAAAGAGCAACTATACAGCAAGATCACAAGGACTAAACTATACTTCTCCCTGAGAATCCGTTAAATCCACAATTATCAATTTTCTTGAGACCTTTTTCCAGCCAAAATTTGATTTGAAAACAAAAATTTTTACACAATTTGTTATTGAAATTTCCACAAATACAATAAATTGTCTTCAAATAATTTCCCTATTGTGATACTATGATATAAATATTTCTGGCTGAAAAAATTATGAGTATTTTTGGCGATTTATAGGATATTTTAGCTTTGATTCATTGATAGCCGAATTAAAGTTTATGAAAATCGCTTTTTATATCAGTTCAGCGACTCTAGGTGTCTGCATTTTTTTGTTATTAGCTATGGGTGCCATGAAAACAAGAGGCTGGAAAATTGCAAATTTTATTGTTTTTTTGCCCAGTGAAATTCTTGGATTTATGACTTCAATAGGCTTTGTTCCATTTATGATGCTATTTTTAATAGTAACTAAATACTCTATTAAAAATGATATAACTGTTATTGAGTATAAGCCACTTACAGCTAATGATTTAGATTTAGGGTTATTAGGGTCAGTTCTAGGCATTATTTCTGCTGTTTTTCTGCTTTTTTTTACTCTGATTTATGAACTATTTTCAGCAGATATTCGGCACTCATTCGCTGATAAAAATATTAAAGCACGCTCTGACTCAAATTTAGACGTCACAATTACTTGTTTTAAATCCCTTATAGTATTTTTATATATTTTTGCTGGCCACTTAAATGTTTCCTGATACCTAACATTTTTTGCAGTTTCCTCAGCTATTTTATCTTATTTAACTTTCAAATTTAACTCTTATTACAACCCTTTGGTAAACTCAATAAAAGTTTCCAAGCTTTTTATCATGTCTACAGTCGCTTTAAGCTTCTTATTTGGCTTTGCGACTGATAATGCACTTGTTACCTTAGTTTTGTGTATATGCGCGATTCCGTTAATTTTTGGGATATTTTTGATGAAAATATGAAAAATTACAATAAATGAAGAAATTTTTTCAGGGTTTGCTAATAGTCAGCACGAGTTTGAGCTGAATTTGAGGAGATTTTTAATGGATAAGTCGCAGCTGAGTGCAAAAATAGCTATTGATGCATTTATAAATGTCAAAAAATACCCGAAATTTAGGGTAAACAAGCTTTTTATTGCATGGGAGGTAAATTATTGTGCATTCACTATAAAAGATTACTGTTTATCTCGGATAAAGCTGGCAGAAATGGGGAATGTGTCAGGTAGTATTGAAGGAGAAATCCAAGAATGGAGGATTAAAAAATATCTTGATGAGAGCAAAGACAAAACCCCAGTTTTAAGGTTTTTACTTTACTTAATAGATCTTGAAGTATCCCGCCATCATGATGAACATTTATGCTCTTTACTTCTTGACCTCTGAGGAGAAGTAACTTCAAATAAACCAAGGCTCTCTAGATTAGAGATTTTAATGAATGAAGCATCTGACTTGGTTTTTAAGGTAAAAAATCTCTATAACTCTATGATTGAGATAAAAAGTGAAAGAATTTTTGAGCTATATGGAAGCTTGCTACAAACAATTTTAAGAGAATATGAAAAAGGCTCCACTATTTTGAACAAAATCAGAAGAAATAAACAGGTGGATGTTTTTATGAGAAATGAAAGTAAGCTTAATAAATATGAAGAGCAAAATGGGAATATCTTGATTTCTGCAAATAAAGATAATTTTGGCTCGATAGTATTTATCAATGATGTAGGCTCACAAATTTTAAATGGCAGAATTTTCGAAATTATGGGAAATAAAATCTCATGCTATATTCCTCTGCCGTACTCTAAAAACCATGTGGAATATGAAAAGCAATTTATTGAAAACTGCACAAATCCACAGGTAGAAAAGCCAAATTCTTTATTTCTTTTAAACCAGCAAGGTTTCTTATTGGAATGCCAAATTTTATTAAGACTGACTGCTCTGAATAATTATCTTTATTTTATGATGTCCTTTAGGGCTGTTAAAACTTCGAGAAAAATAGCTTTGACTTCTGAAGATGGGCTTATTTATAGTTACAGTGAAGGTTTTGCTGAATTAATTGCAGAGCCTACAAAATCAATAAGAAATCATTATTTATCTGATTTTTTGCCTGAAATTATTCTACCACAAGTCCCATTATTTGAGCCTATACTGCTTTCTTTAAAAGAAAATGATATAGCATTGGTTCATGGGATAAGGCGGTTTAAATCAACTGATATACACTTTGTGCTCCTTATAACAAATCCAAAAGAAATTGATACATGGCTAGAAATTAATGATATTTTACAGCTGGAGTATTTTGAAAAAAATGACTCTTTTGCTGAACTTTTTTTTTATTTACCAGGTTCATGGATTCAAAAGGGTTCAAGAGAAACACGGCTGCCTGGACTGAACACCCAGGGTTATGCAGTTTTGAGAATTCTGATGATGAAATTTACCACTACGACTATTTAAGCGATTATGAAGACTATGAGGATGAACTATATGGATTGGAAGCATCTGATGTATTGGAAATGGACATCCAAATTCTTGAAGACTTGGGATTTGGAGAAAACGAAGCGAAAGAAGTATTAAAACTGACTGAAGGGGACTTTGAACAAGCTCTTGAACTTCTAATTGTCGAGGGCAATGAAGGCAGTAAGAGTAATGAAAGAGATCGTGAGCAAGAATTGCTGGCAAGTATTGGTGGACTGGAAGGTGAAGTGCTTGGAAATGAGGAGGTCATCTTAGTTGAGCCAGGAGACATGAAAAGGATTGAAGTGGAGCTAGTTTGCACAGGCTACAAAGGACTAAAATGTGTGGCTAAAAATGGGCCTGGAATTGAGCCAAAAATTGAGCCAAAAATTGAATCGAAAACTGAGCTGAATGCTGAGCCGTATGTTGAGCCAAGATTTGGGCCAAAAATTCAGGCAGAAATTGAGTCGAAAATTGAGCAGGAAATTAAGCCAAAAACTAAACCAAAAGGCGGACCCAAATTTGAGTCAAAATTGAACCAGAAGATTAGCCGGACATTTAACAAGAAATTGAGCCATAAGCTGAGACAGAAATTGAGCCAAAAATCAAGCCAGAAATCGAGCCAGGAATTGAGACAGGAATTGAGCCAGAAGTTGAGCCAGAAATTGAGCCAGAAATTATGCCAGAAATTGAGACAGAAATTGAGCCAGAAATCAAGCCAGAGATTGAGCCAGAAAATGAGCCAGAAATTAAGCCAGAAGTTGAGCAAGAAATCGAGCCAGAAATTGAGCAAGAAGTCGAGCCAAAAATTAAGCCGAAAATGCAGCTGGAAACTAAGCCGAAAATCGGGCAGAAAATTGAGACGTTTGAACCAAAATTTGAGCAAGAAATTTCAAAAATTTAAATTTAAAAAGCCCATAAGGGCTGCAACGATGCTTGCATCGTTATAATTAATAGATAGATAGACTCTTTTGCTGAATTGGAGCATTTTGAGTCAGTTCACTCAGAAAAGTCTTTTTCCGAGAAAGAAAAAGTGAGGTTTAATTTTAAAAATTTAAATAGAGATGGATCTCGTGATATGAGCACTGAGATATCAACTGGGAAGTTTAGGTCATCTGATAATCCAAAAGAAAAATGAGCAAGTGAAGAAAAATCAATTACTATGTCATCATCTCATTATACACATGATAGTTCTTCTACAGAGAAAAAAGGTAAAAAACATGCAGCGCATGGAAAAACCATAGTCAAAAAGTCCGAATTGATTTTAAAAAAGTTTAAGTTGGTTTTATTTTTTTCTGTAAATATTATATAGGTTTTAGTTGTTATTACTACAAATATAGCTATTGCAATTTATATAACCAACGCTGTTAACCATTCAAGATCAATAGACACATTTAGTGATCTTGGAAATATCCTTTTTAACTTAGCCCATATAGCAGAAAATGCATGGAAAATAGATTTTTGCATTGATTCACCAGAGCAGCGGCAATACATTGATGAAGTCCTTGCACCAATAAAAGTTTCATTGTCAGAGCTAGACACTTCTCATAATGGGATTTTATCAAATTTGTCAACATGAAGCTATTGTGATAGCTCAAGAGTTGTGGTGGAAAATCTTATTTCTATATGAAGATTTGATAATTCTCCAAAAATAGTAAAAACAAATTTATATGATGCTCTTCAAGAATATATTTCGAATGTAAAACATAAATAGACAAAAACAATAATAGCCAATGCTGAAAAATTAATACATTCTCCTAAAGAAGTAGACTTCGTTATAATCAATGGGGTTGGAAATCTCTATACTGCTACTAATAATACTATAAGCGGCTTAGTTCAGTGTGAAATTGATATGATTTATACAATTAGTGAAATGATTTCTATGCTATTTATTATCAGTGCCATTATATTAGGAGTTTGCTTTTCAATATTAGCGATGTTCATTTTTATAATCAGCCGAAAATATAATGCTTTATGAGAGTTCATTAAGCATTTAACCCATTTGTCGTATTTTGAGCTTAAAAGAGCTTGCTTGGATAGATTGTCAGTTGTCCATGGGATTGATTATAATACT
The DNA here is from genome assembly GCA_949751835.1 of Blepharisma japonicum. Classification (NCBI taxonomy): domain Eukaryota; phylum Ciliophora; class Heterotrichea; order Heterotrichida; family Blepharismidae; genus Blepharisma; species Blepharisma japonicum. The sequence goes on along the minus strand of CATKHK010000118.1, from coordinate 84,715 downwards.
GAAGAGCAAGATGCTTATAATCGAAGCAAAAATACGCTCATTGCATTAAAATTCAACATAAGCAAAAGATATTTACTGAGGCTTGGAATTTTTACTTCATTCACCATTATCTATTTTTTTATAGTCAATTTTGGCTTGTACCCAAAATGTGAAGACTATTTAATTACAAGGCCAAATTTATTAAGAAATTATTTAAATAGAAGAGCATTGATACCTTTAATAGATTTCTGGACCTGTGAAGCAATCTTATCAAATATAAATTTATCAACTATTGGAAAGACAGGAAACATGACTTTTTTTAAAAATGCTCATGAGAAGGCAAGAATAGTGATCCATGATTTTAATGATGCAAATCGGCAATTAATAGAAAATATAAGTTTTATGTCTAATGAATTATTAGAAAAACTTTTTGAGACTGGGAATTTTGTAATAAATAAAAATTTGCTTTATGGCTCATATTGATATACAAATATTTTGCTTCATGATTCGGAAATATATATAGATGATTATGATGAAAGAGCATTATATAAGTTAACAGCGTTTGGAAGTGGTATTCAAATTCTAGAACAAGCAATGACGACTAATTTCGAATTAATCGACGGAAGTTCACAAGATTTAATTATAGGACAGCTGAATTATATTATATATGCAATTGTTGCATATTCATTGATTTCAGTATTTTTATTTTTTTTATATTATTTACCATATATCAATACCGAGGTCAAAAATTTGCTGAAAATCCAGGATATTATGTATTTAATACCTGGAAGTGTGAAAAATTCAAAGGCATAATATATATTAAAATAATTTTGAATATAATTTTAATACGATTTATATTATAAATTTATAAAAACAAATACTGATAATTTGGATTATTTTATTTTTTAAAATCCTTTTAGCTAATATTCAAGCCATTTTGCTAATAATTTTTATTAAAATATGGACAAGAGTTATTTCTCCAAGTTAGACTTAGTCTTAATTTTTTTGAAAATTCTCTTCACTTTAAGATTTTATTTATTTTGTGCATATAACTAAAAATTTTTAATCAAATTATGTATTTTAGAATTTTTTAAAAAAGTCATTATAAACCTAATTAATCATAAAGAGAATGGCTAATTAATGCTGAATTTCTTATTTTAAATTGATAAAGAGCTCTTTTTATTTTCCAGTAAATACCTTGATCGCATAAGAAGACCTTTTTATAAAAAAATACTTCCATCATATTATCTATTCCTCTATTATTTCTCTGATTAATAATAAATTCCTGAATTCTCTATGATCTTATCTTTTCCTTGATGAAAATAAAATGGTTAATTTTATATCTGATTTCAATGTGCAAGACTTATCAGGAAATAAAGTCAGAAAGCTTCATACACGCTCTTTAAGATCTCAAGTAAAAGATGCAATTTTTGAAGCTTTTAATGCTTATTTTAAGCCAAAATACCGATACAAAATGAAATATTCTGTTCAAATGAGTTTTGAGATTTCAATGAATTCAATTTATTGCCTTCAGTTATTAACCTTAGTTTTACATCCTGGAGTGACAATATCTGAGTGAGATCGTTATTCATTGATCTGGTATATTATTAGCTATTTTAGATTCGACAATATTTGCGGGGATTTGAAAGGTTTACATCATTGTTTTTATGGATCTTCATTTTTAATTACAATTGGCTTTATCTCTTTGTGTGTAACATCTTTGATGTGTTATTGAAAGCGCAATGTCTCTCTAAACCTGATTTATTTGTCCGGTAAAATTTTAGAATTTTTGTCGACAATTGGATATCTGCCAGCTTTGATGATAAATTTAATTGTTATTAAATATTCATTTTACCCTGAATCATCAATAGATGAATATAACTCTCATGGAACCTTAAATATGCAGCCGGTCTCAGTTTTTTGAGGCATAGTTGGACTTATTGATGCATTTTTATTATATTTTTTTGCAATTACTCACGAACTTTTTACTGCTGATATTTGCCACTCATTTGCTGAACGAAATATCCGAGCACGTGCTGACACTGGAATTGATGTAAAAGTCCTCGGCCATAAAACAGCTATAGCTATTATTTATGTTTATGCAGGGATTTCTAACATAACCTTATACCACTTTTATATTATGATTTCTACAGGCTTTTTATCTTACCTTATGTTTACATGTAATTCTTATTTTAACCCTTTTGTGGATGCTTTAAAAATTTCCGTCATGCTTGGAATTTCAATTTTTGATGCTTTTTTTTTATTAGCATTATGAATTGATGATGCAGGGGTTGTGGTGCTGCTTAGTATTGTAATATTTCCGTTAATATTTGTTGCAAACATATATTATATTAGCAAACTATCAAGAAGTTATGCAAATTCTCCGAAAGAAGTATCAAATCAGCATAATTTTGAACTGAATATGAGGCATATGCTGATTGATAGGACTGGGAAATTTAATGTAAGGGTAGTAGAAGAGTTTATTGAAATTTACAAAAAGCAAATATTTTTTATTGAAAAATTATTGGTCGCCTGAGAAGTTAATTATTGTATTCATACAATAAAAGATTTAGGGTTAGCTAGAATAAAGTTTGCTAGAATGACACATGCTAAAGCTAGTATGGATGGGGTTATCCAAGAATGAAGGATTAAAAAATGATTAGATAGCAATAAAAATGAAAATTTTTGCATAGAAACTGATTTTTTATTCTATTTAATTGATTTAGAAGAAGTTGAAAAAGATGATGAAAAGCTATGTTGTCTATTAATATCCTTATGGAATGAAATTACATCTAAAAAGCCACGCCTCAGCAAGCTCGAATCTTTAGCACAAAAAGTTTCAAAATTAATAGAAAAACTTAAAGAGGAATATATGTCCTTAATAGCTTACAAGCACGTTAAAGCTTTTGAGTTGTATGGCACTTTCTTAATGAATATACTTAATGAGCACCAATTTGGAAATTTAATCATGAATAAGCGAAACAGTTTTAAAAATCCTGATTTTAAGTCGAAAGGTGAAAAGAGATTGACAAGATTTGATGATGAAAATGGAATTATTCTGATATCAGCTAGCAAAAAAGACCTTGGGGAGATTGTGTATATTAATCAAAAGGCAGCGGAAATATTAGAAGAAAATGTTCATAGCGCTACTGGTAATAAAATATGGCAATATATCCCTAACCCTTATCAAGATTCCCACCGCTACTATATGACAGAATGAATTGAAAATTGTAAATCAACTGAAGTGCCTACACCCAATGCTTTATTTTTTCTAAATCAAATGGGCTTTTTGGTTGACTGCCAAGTGTTGATAAAATTGACTGCATTTAATGGATATTTATACTTTATGGCAACTTTAAAAATAGTGCAGTCCCTAAGACAGGTTGCACTTATATCAGAAAATGGGTTTATATATCATCATAGCTCACATTTTTTAGAATATTTAAATTTTAAAAAAATACCTATCAACTGCCAATATATCCAAAAAATTCTCCCAGAAATTAATTTTGAGGCTATGACGATATATGAGCCGGAAATGATTTCTCCTAATGGAATTGATATAGCTGCAGTTCACTGTATAAAAAATTATTCAAAAACTAGAATTCATTATATTTTGTTAATTACTGATCCAACTGAAATAAAGCAGTGAAATAAAGGGCTTGACTATAATCAGCAAGAATATTTTAAACGTCAAGAATCTTTTTTTGACTCAGATAATTTAAATACAAATATAGACCTTCCTCCTGGCCTAACTGATTCTCCCACAATAAAAAAACGAGTTCACTTAACCCGTGAAGAAAACACTGATATTTCTCAAACCATTGAACTTTCCCGAATTGACGAAATTGCTAAAAAAAAGAAATTCGGCCACATTGATGATAGATCAATAACTGCATCAATTTTACAAAGCAACTCTTCTTCAGTCGCCAAAAGTAATTTTTATTAAGCTCGTGGGAAATCTACCATAGTAAAATCCGAGACATCTTTAAAAAGATTTAAATGAATTTTATTTATTTCGGTAAAAAATATATAGATGATAATAGTTATATCCACCAATATCGCAATTTCTGTATATATATCAGAAGCAGTGAACCATTCAAAGTCTTTTAATTCCTTTAAAGATTTAGCTATTATTCTGTATAGACTGGCGTCTATGGCTGAAATTTCTCGTTCAATTTATTTTAGTATTCAAACAAATATTGATTTTAACGAAAATCTTGATTTAATGAATGACGCCATTAGTGAAATGTCTAGTTATCATCAAGCTCTAAGGGATGATGCCCATGAGTGAAGCTATTGTCCAAGTTCTGATATTGTATCAAATGATATAATGGCATCATGAACAGCAAGTAATAAAGAAGAGATTATATATACAAATTTACTTGATGAAATTCAGGATGAAATTAATACAGTATTTTTCATATAGGCAAATAAATTGGTAATAAAAGCTAAAAATAATGAAACTTTTGACGATGAAATGAGATATTTGATTTCAAATGGACTAGAAAACGTATACCAGCAGACAAATTCTTCTTTAAAAAATCTTGTGAGGTGTGAAATTAATAGAATTTCAGAAATTTCTAATACAATAACTATCCTTATGGTAGTAGGAATTTGTGTCCTCGGTTTTTGTACAATAATCCTTGTTTATTATATTTTTTATATAAGCAAAAAATATAATGTTTTATGAAATTTTATTAAGTCAATTACTCATTCTGCCTATTTCGAGCTGAAAAGAAGCTGTTTAGAAAGACTTTGCTCAATCCATGGAAATGATTATAATCAAGATGAAGTTGATTCTGTCTATAGAAATAAAGAACCAGAAGAAAAACTGAAATTTAAAGAAAACCAAAAGTTTATATTGCGATTAAGCATATTTTTACTAACTACAGCAGTTTATTATATAGCAGTTCATGCTGTTCTTTTTTCTTCTTGCGAAGACCTTTTACATGAAAGACCTAAATTATTAACAAATTATATCCATAGGCGAGCACTTGTCCCAACTATAAATTTCTGATCAAGAGAATCTGCAATATATAATACTTCTATCGGTCTTCAAACAATATTTTCTGAAAGTATCATATATGAAAATCCTGACACAGAACTTGATAAATCAGTAGATTTATTTAAACTGTCAGATGCCGAGCTTATAAATTATATGCATTATATGTCTCATAGTCTAAAAGCCAAGCTTTATGAGCATTCAAGTGCCCCAAATTATCAGTATAACTATGGAGGGCTATGATTGAATAATTTATTGACATTTGACTCTCTAGCATTAAAATATATTGAAGATGATAAAATGGAAGAAATGATGAAAATAACTAGAGAATATGCAATTATACAGCAGGCTATGGCTACAAATTTTGATATTATTAACAAGTCTTCTGAAAATAAGATATCTGATAAATTGAATTATATTATCTATGCAGTGACAATGTATGCGCTATGTTCTATGATTTTGTATTTTTTTTATTATTTGCCTTATCTTTCGAGAGAGATTAAAAGACTTTATAAATTGCAATTAATGATAGCTATTATCCCTAAAGTATAATCAAGATGTTTTTATATGATTAGCGATTATTTTATATAAAAAATACCTTGGACAGGTGAATATTTTAAATTACATCAATATAAATTCCATAATCTTTTTTAAAATTAAATAGGAAAATAATATACTAAATATAAATAATTAAATAAACTATGATCACCGATGAAAGCAGATTCAATTTTAATATCCTCTACACTTTACGCTGTGCAATCCAATCTGATAATCTTCCACAAGTTATCAATATATTAAACTCAAACCCTACTTTTTGTCCAGATAACTATTTAATGGGAAGTTGTTCAACATTTCATTATGCTTGTAGTGAAGGTGCAAAAGAGTGTCTCAATTATTTTTTAAAAGATTGCCATTGCAACCCGAATTCAATAAGCTCTCCTTATGGAATGACACCTGCTCATTTAACTGTGATACACGGCAAAAAAGATCTTTTAGAAATGCTTCATGAAGCGAATGCTAATTTACGAATAGAAGATGGCCAAGGAGAAAATATTTTACATAAAGCCGCACTTAGAGGAGATATTGAGCTTGCCCAAGAGTTAATAGAAAAGTACAGCCTAAGAGATTTATTAATAAAACCTGATAATCGAGGAATTTTGCCTTGCCAAACTTTAAAAGAATTAATGACTAAAGGAATGCACCCAAAGCTGCTAACAAAAGACAGGGAAAAGTCTATGAATGAGCTAGAAAGCTTATTGCATTATCTTAATGTAGAAACCTTATATATTCAGAATTGGAATGCTAGGAAGAATGCACTTTTGTTGAGATGCTTATTAAGACAACAGTTATACTAACTGAGTCTTTGCTTTTAATAATTCAAGTTTTACTCTTTTCCGTAATGCAAGTTCTCTCTGATTCAACGATTCTTTAATATTTCTATAATTTCCGGTACTGTATAAACTTTCTTGTGTCATATTTTGTGTCGCATCACTCAGCAATTTTGCCCCGACCTGAGTTTTTGCAAGATTTTTTATTAATTCTTTAGGGATTTTTGCACAAATTGTGCTTTCTGGTGGGGGAGATTCTATACATTCGTGAATCCTCATTCAAATTTGTATGTTATTTAAAGTCTCGCCTTTTCATGTAGAAGCTAACGATTCTAAAATGTGAGGGATTCTTTTATTTCTTTTTCTTTGGATTTCAAAGGTTCTGGATCGTGGCAGGTGATAACTTTCCATTGATCGTAGGGATTTTATGCTTTTTTTGACAGCGTCATATTTTGGTACTTTTTTGTTTAGTTCAATGCTGGCTTGGACTGAATCTTCTAATTTTTTCTTTAATTTTGTGTCATATTTGAGGAGAGTTTGGATCCTTGGACTTCGGAGGCTTAGACGCTCATGAGGTGTGTCAACTGATCTCGGAGAATTTTTAGCTCGGTCTGTCATAATCATGTTGGAGAAGTCTGATTTGAGTTTTGGAAGAGATTTCATTTCTTTATTTTATTTAAATATTAAATAGTTCAAAAAGACTGCAATTTATTATATTTTGATGCTCTCATTATCAGGTGCATTATTACATTAACATTTTTTAAAAAAATATGCTCAGGTGTCTTATCAGTCTTAAAATGAAATTGGTCTATTTTTAAATAAATTTATATGGTTTTAATTAAAATGATAAAAGATTTTTAAAGCCTTGTGAGAGCCGATTGTAAAAATTACTTCACGGACTTCTTTTTCAGTAAATTTTGAATTTGCTAATGATACAACTCTTTTTGGAGAAAATATTGAAAATTCAGATAGTTTTTCATTCCTTGCTTGAAAAACTTGGAAATTATTATTTTTTTCAGGGTGTTTTATTTCATTTTCTCCCATAGTTTTTCACAAAACAAATTTCCCTTTATCAGACCCACATATAATATGATTAAAATCTGGTGAAAAATTTGCTGAAATTGGATGTTTAGAGTTTATCGCCCCTTTGTATTTTTGTAATAAATTCCCTGTTTTATATTGAAAAAGCCTAGATCTTGAGTCATTTGTCGTTATAAGAATTACATCATTATCCATAAATTCTAACCCTGTGACTTTTTTACCAAATCGTTTAAATCCTGAATGATTTCTGGATTTTAATATAGAATGAAACCTCAATTTTAAATCAAAGCTGGGGCTCTGGTAAAAAATTACTTTTCCATGAGACAACCCAGCAGCAAGGAATTCTCCTTGTGGGGAGTATTTAATTACATAAATATCATTGGTAGCCTTATAATTTGCTTCTACTTGACCTGTTGTAATGTTTATAATTCTTATTATACGATCATGCCCAGCTGAAGCAAAATATCCAGAAACCGTCGGATGAAAACAGACAGAATGAACAGGGCAAGGGTGCATAAATGTCATAACAGGATTTTCACAATTTCTCCATAATTTTACAGTGGAATCTAATGAGGATGATAATAAAAGACCGTCCTGATTTCAGCTGAGGTCGGTAACTTTATCTGTATGATGATTAAATATTAGAAATGGGGTTGGATTTATAAGTTCATTTTTATTGGAAAGATCAATATTGAAATCGTAGATAGAAATTATACCACAGTCACCTGCTATTGCAAGAAGTTTAGAATTTTGACTAAATTTGAGGATTCAGACTTCATTTTTAGATTCTCCTACAATATTGATCTCTTGGGCTAAGTGGAAATTTGAAATACTAGCTGGCTCAATTATTTCTGATCTCAATTTCAGAGGTAAATCATTCTTACTTACTCCTCTTTTAAGCGAAAAAGATCTAATTTTAGGTGCTTCAAAAGTATGGCCAATTGTGTGGAAAACGTTTTCGTGCAATGACCTTGATTCTCTTATATCTGATATCGAAGTTATTGATTTTCCAAGTGGAAATCTTAACGAATCTCGAGAGAGTATACTTGAGGAGGCTTTTTCTAGCTCTAAGGGAGACTCAAAGGCATCAAAAAACTCTTCATTCTCTTCAGCTTGCTGTTGGTTAATTGTAGAGATCATAGACAAATAATAATTTATTAATAAATTATCGAATTTTTTTATATAGGAAAGATAGAAAAAGATAATTTTTTTGGAAACTTCGAGAAAATCAAAAGATTTTTTTATTTTTATATGTCTTTAAATACCAATTATATTTAAAAGAAAGGAAATTTTGAATTTACATACATTATAAATATAATATGCTCATGCGTTATAAAACTTGAATTAAAATTTAAGGTTTAAATTAATTAAAATTTATATATTGATTTTTTTAATATTAAGAATTAATACTAGTAATTGAACTTCTAATAGTTATTTTTAGAGAAATATAAAAAATAATTATCAATATCACAAAGAATCTCAGGGGAACAACTGTTATAGTATATCTGGTGATTAAAGAAGGAATAAATATTACTAGGGAATATGAACTAATAAAAGAGAAGTTAGCATGCATTAATTCATAATCAAGTCCCTATAAATCAATATTTTCATAAAATATTATAAAATTACCTTATAATTGTAAAATTATAGCCAAAATTATCTCTAGATTTACAAATTAATCTTTTAGAAAAATTTTAATTTCGCTTTAATTATCATCTTTAGTAAGATCAGGAATGCCAATATTTATTATAATGATGCTAATAGAGCATTTTATGTCCTAAAGTTTGGCTTCACAAGATTGATCATTACCCTTAAAAAATTCAGAGCATTGCAAATGAGACTCTCAGATACAATATTCTGAACTTAGTCTCATTATATATCAATTCTCGCTTTCAAGTCAATCCTCAATTTCTATTTATTAGGTATCTTTATAATAATGAGCTCAAGATTCACTGAAGAAATAGGTCAGGACTCCAAAAATTCTACCTTCGAAGACACCGAGATAATTCACAAATCTAGCCCAAAATTAAATAAAACATCATATCAAGATCAGCCAGATCCAAAAATCGTATATTCTCCACTTATGGATGAGCTAAAAGGATCAAGCCTGATATCTATTAATTTATGTTTAGAAAACCTTGAAGAATCCAAAAGAATCAAAAATAATTCAATTTTTTGCCGAATTTGCTTGGACTCTTCAAATGTTAAGGATTTAATTGTTCCATGCTTATGCAAGGAAAAATCAAAATTTGTTCACAAGAAATGCATAAAGAAATGGCTTGCTGATAACTCCAAGGATAATAAAATTGAAAAAAGCTGCAAAGGCTGTAACCAAAAATTTTCCATAGAATATAAATACTCTCACACATTAAACTTAAACTTCGGAGAAGAAAATAAAGTATGGTCACCTATAATTGGTTGCTGTATATTAATTGGCGCTTTAATATGAGGAATAATTAAAGAATCCCAATCTGATGACATCGCAAAAGATGTTATTGTGAATTTATTGATTTCCATTTTAGCTATTTTTGTGCTAATTTTTATCGTGATGGCTTGATGCTTATTAAAAGAAAGATGCTGGAAAAGGGTTTTTGAATGGGAAATTCAGAATAAAAGTCCTCAAAATTCACCTGAAAATAATAAAATAATTGTCTAATTTAGAGTTTTGATTGAAATACTAGTTTATTATTAAAAGTTTTAAGCTAATTTATATCTGCTTCTTATTTCTGGTTCCACTTTTCTCGTCTTATCCAAAATTTCACTTGTTTTTCCGACATATATCATATCAATCGAACTTCTTAGCTTACTTTCCATGTTCTCGACTGCAAAAATCATTCCATATATATGAGAATCTGCATACAAATTGCTATTAGCAGCTGAAGTCTCTTGGTTTTGCCTTGAAACACTTCCACTTAATTCAACTCTTCCAGCAACTGGGTCATTAATTGTGATCTGTAAAAACACAGTGGTTGTTATTACAAAAGTTATCGTTCTGCTTTCTGGTGACAATCTTGCAGTCACCAAATTCGTAGACTCCCATGCACCTTTTTCTACAATCCCTGAAGGTCCTAAATCCTTTTTCACAAGAAAAGCTCCAGCGAATTCATTAGGATTTGTGTCCCATAGGTAAGCAGAAGCTGTTCCTCCTTCATAGTAAAGTTTTCGATATTCACTAAAAATGTCATTAGCTTTTATTTCCATTTGGCGGAGATCTGATGAGGGACCGTGGCTATCTGGAAGAGGAGGTTGGTAGTTGTTACTGTAAGGAGATCTGTATGAGTCACCATCACGGTTGAATTCACAAAGGATGAATTGGTTGCCTGTAGTTTCGCAGACTCCTAACTCTAAAGGTTTGTCGACTCTTTGATAGACTTGATCAACGATTTCTTCATTTTCAATTAATTTAGAGACACCAGCGAGGTTCTTTTCACATGCAGAAGGAGGCATTCTCCTCATAAGTCCAAGAGATGAGGTAAGAATTGCGCTCATTTTATATGATTATTATTCGCCATATGGCTTATAAAAATATTTCATATATCTCTGAATGCTAGAACGTTAAAACCGAACTATATACTGATTCCAAGGCCTATTTGGGCCTACTATTATTTTAACTGACTGAATTGATGCTGAAAATATCTTAATTAGAAAGAAATAATCGAAATCAGATGATAATTTAATTATTCCGAGTTTATGCAAATCCCCTATAGAGATATACACTTTTCTACGTTTTAGGTCTCAGAATTTCTTAAATATAATTAAAAGTATGAAGATAAGTTTATATTGAATTTGGGGAATTGTGTTCTGACAGCCTAAATTTTAAGAAAATCAAATCGATTGTAATTTATCCAAATGAAAAGTCTTGAATTTTGATTCTTTATTGTTGAGCGCTTATAGTTGATAAAATTATTTCTAAGCGAGGTGCGAAGTTATAACTATTATTAAAAATTCTCAATGAACCAAAAAAATAATCAAAGTTATGGCTATTTCTAAAATTTTAGTATGAGAATTTATAGTACATTATAACTGAAAAAATTCTAAATTTCAATTTGAATTTTCTATGATAAGTCTAGATAATTAATTAACAAATTTAAAAGAAATTTTAGATAAGAGTATTCTGTATTTTTCGAAATTTAAATGAAGAGATATTTAATAAAGCCTAAAGATGTGGCATTTTTCATATTTCTCTCTTCATTAGCGATAAATCGTATAGTTTAAAAAATTTAAAAGCAATATTAGATAAGAGAATTTTCAGTATATTTGGAGAAATTTAAATGGAGAGATATTTAATAAATTAATTAAGAGGTGATATTTTTCATAGATAAAAGCATTATTATTAGAAATTCCAAAACTATATATTCAGTTAAGTTATATTTATTTATATTTTTTTAAATCTTCTTAGATATAATAAGTCGAAAACTTACTAACAAAACTACAATAAAAAATAATGCTAATACTCAATTTCTAAACAGAATTTGCAATTAATTTATATTTTGTCAGTTAAATTCATCTTTAGTTATACATCACAAAAATCAATCAAATTTTTGAATTTCATTGAATTTTCACAATTACAATTTTATTCATTTTCATTTCTCCCAATTTTAAGTGAAAAGTAAATTTTCATATCTATTTGCATAATAATTATTTTTTGAAATATTTAACTATTAAAAATATTTCTTATATCAAACAATCAATCCATCTCATAATAAAATTGTAAATGCGCCGTATGGATATAGAAAAATCAAGAGGACATCGCAATTCAGATTTTTTTGAAGCGATTGACCTCTCTCAAATACCTACGAATTGCTTCTTATCCTCTTCATATGACCCTCAAAGTATAACATTAGATTCACATGACGAGTCTTCATCCTCAGAAGATTCCAAGCGAAATGAAATTTCCCAGCCTTCCTTGGACTCAATGGTAAAGGATTGTTTTAAACGGCAAAACTGTGTCACAGAAATAAACCCTATGTTCATGGTTCAAACAGAAAAATGTAACAATAAGCTGCGATATGAATTAAATGAAATTTTATTTTCAGGAATTATGGGTAGCAGCTGGGAAGTAGGAGAAATTCCAGATGACTGTATTGATGATTTATAATTACGCATTTTGCGGATAATTAATTTGTAAGATTAAATTTTATCAGTAACTTTATTAGAACTGAACCATTTATAGCCTAAAAAGAGAAACTAGGCTGTGTAATAGCTTCAGTATAAATAGATTTTTATAGTAAAACTATAATAATGAAATGGAAAATTGCTGCTTTGCCATGGTATCATGTGAATAACTGATAGACGTTAAATATGATGACGTAGATATATGCTAGCAGAAATATGGATGGTAGCAGGGGAGATTTCAACTAAATAACTCATTGGCATGCTTTAGTACGGTGAAAATACAATTTTTAGTACTGAGATAAGTTGAATAAATTATTTTCAGGATGAATATTCATAAATATTTTGTTAGACTATTTTTCTGTTAGCTAATGATTATTTTATGTGTCATTAATTAATTCATTTTATCTAATGACTTAATGACTTAAAGGAAAATCAATTTTTCAATTTTTCAACTAATATTATATCTGAATAATCTCCATTATGATTTTCTCCAACAGGGGTAATTTACTGTGCTCAGCTCTCATATCAAAAAATAAAATAGTTTTAATTTTAATTAAGCATGTTTTAATTTTATTTTAATTTTCTTTGTTTAGATGATTATTTTTTATTCACTTTTTATTGAAAAATTATCCACAATTAATTCATGTTTATTACATATGATTATTTTTATTATTTATTAAGACCATATTTCTTGATGATGTTTATTAACACTAATTTATTGAACTTCAATTTATACTCTATACAGAATCAAATGACCTATTTTTGTATGTGAGATCTTCTTTACTTGGCCTCATTTTTGCTCGACTTTCTCTTAGCTCACCTAAAATATTTAAGCTAGAGACCTTCCTCTGCAAAGGCAAAGAATTTTCATATCCCCTACCAAAATACATTGTGTACATTTCCTTTGTTTTCTCATACCCATTTTGCGCATAGATATATGGTAAAAACTCCAAGACTTTATTAGGAGCAACGTTTCTCAAAGAATTGCTTCGCTTGAATGCTTGCCCTTCATATAAAAGCACAGAAGATACATCAAAACTTTCAATCCTTTTTCTGGCAGTTATAATGGAAGGCAGACTTGTGTTCTCTGACATTTTTCGCATAGGAAACTCAATGGAGCGAGAAACTTGTGTAATTATTTCATTTTGTGGTTTTGTGTTTAGGACTGAAGGTATACTCAGTGTAAATGACCGGATTTGTTCTTTTGGGCTATTTTTAAAACTCATTCTATAATTTTTATGGTGCGATACTTTTGAGCAGTAAATAAAATTATCAGTGAAGCCATTTATGGAGAGAGCTTAATGAAAATAAAATCTCTTGGTATGATGAAAAATGCTTTGAAATTCTATATGGTTATATTAATTATTTATTACAATTGATTTATGAATTATTTTATCAATTTTAATGATTATTTTGGAATTATTTCTTATATTACAAGAAATTTAAGTGATTTATATTATAATAAAGGTTTAATTTAATTTTGAGAAATTTTTATGAATTTACTATTGTGTAATGCCTTGCTTATTTTCCATAATTTATAATCTTTCATTATGTCAACATCTAAAAAGGAGATTAAAATCTTAGTCCTAGGCAACCCAGGGTAAAATCTATACAGTGTTGGCAAAAATACTTTCATAGGGCAAGGTAGTTATAAAAAATTCACAGGTGTTGCGGACTGACTAACTCGTCGTTTAAGCGTTGAAGGGAAACTTCGCACTGTAAAGCTCTGAAATGGCTCACAAGGTGGTGAAAGATTTTCATCGCTTGGAAACAGAGCTGAGTTTTATAAATCCTTTGATGGCTGCATTTTATTATATGACATAACCTCAACTAACAGCTTCAGAGCTTTAGAATCATGAAAAAATGAATTTTCCATTCTAAGAGGTATCAAGGATTTCACTAGATATCCTCTTCTTGTAGTAGGGAATAAGCTGGATTTAGAGGTAGAAAGAACTGTGCAATATCATGAAGCTGCTGAATGGTGCCTCCAAAATGGAAATTTATCATTCCATGAGATTTCTGCAAACTCGAACCCTGTTGACTCTATTTTAGAAGAAATTATAAGGTCGGTTGATATTTTGGATCAAGAATCGCTCAAGATAAATCAAGAAAAAACGTGCAAGTGTTTAATTTTTTAATAAATTCGAGTAAATTGAGATTTACTGATAATAAAATTAATTGATGTTAAAATAAAAATAAGAAATCAAGGAATTTTCTTTTTGAACTTGGCAAATTGTAATACAAAGTCCATAGATTTATAAGAATTACTATTATTTTTATATGAAATGCATAAATAGCATAAATTACAGAAATTTACTAATATAAAATCTTGCTATCTTAAAAATTCCAAGTCCAAGACAATTTATCTATTACGAGGCAAAGCTCTAATAATTTTATATGATCTGAACCATAAATATAAAATGGGATTCTTAAGAGAGTCATTAACAAGATTTATTCTTAGCAGAGTTGCAAACGGGTTCTATGGAGGTTTGAATAAAGGCTACTCAGCAGTATATGATCCAAACAATGGCATGTGGATCGCAGGAGCACTGTCAAAAGTACAAGAGTCAAAGCGTCAGGCAGATCAAGAGGCTCAGTTGAAATTCATTGACACTATCTATAATAAAGACCTTAAAGAAGTCGTCAAACAAGTTGAGAAGAAACTCGATCAAAAAAATAAATAAGATTAATCGTCTACGATTAAGGATAATTCCTAGTTATAAGTTTAAAATACTTCTAAAATCTCTAGTAATAATTTTTTGTTTGAAATATCATTTGCATTGTATTAGAACAGCTTTAAAATTAAAGGATTCTAGAATTAGATATTAGATTTGAATAAGATATAAAAGGCAAATAAAACTATTATTCTTGAAAAGAGAATAATTAAATGCGATAAAGGGTCTAATCGAATGCAAAAAAGATTGAAAGAGTTGTGCAAGCAATAAAGAGAGAGAACAAAGACATTAAATAGATCAAGATCAATTAAGATCTGATAAATATTTCAATATGCTATGCTTTAGCTATAAAGAAGATGCTTATAGTTTATATGCATTGGAGATATAAATGAATAATTTTTCAGTTTTATATATCAAATATGAGTGATTTTATGTATTATCCAGATCTTCACAGCTCAGGAATGCAAGAAGAGATTACTTTTTAAGCATTTTAAGTAAAATCAATTAATAACAATCATTTTATGCAGAAACCGCAAATTATTAATTTATTTCTTAGATTTTAAAATAAAACCTCCAATTCTTTGTAATATCTTCTCTGACTTTAGCTCAGAATTTAACCTCAAAAATCATGTCGCCCTTTTCAAAAAATACGAATATTAATTTACTGGACATTTAAAATTTCATAAAATGTGGTAAATCGATCTAATACAATGAGAATTGCATGATTTTTTATTATATCAATCTGAAAACTAGCAGAATCTACCACATCCTGTGACAATCATTCTCAATGTTTAGCTCCCTACCAATGCTTTAATACTCAATGCGAAATCCTTTTTGCTGGAACTTGCAAGCGAGATGTTGACTGCAGCAGTCTTCACCATTGCAGTGATGGAAAATGCGAACATAAATCTCTTTTCCCTATACAAGGTTTAGAAGTCATGGGAACAATCATGACAATTCTTATTTCTGGCCTATCTAATGCAGCAGGAATTGGAGGAGGTCCACTTAACACAATAACTACACAGGTTTTTTTTGGCTTTGATACCTATAGAGCTGTAGCTTTCTCTCAGGTTGCTATTTTTGGAGGAAGCTTGATGTCAGTCGCTTTAAAAATCCCTGCAAGGCACCCTACAAGGGATCGGCCTTTACTTGATTATGAACTCGTTGCTTATTTAATAGCGCCTTTATTATCAGGGACTTCTATAGGTGTTGCTTTCCATTTGATTTTTCCTGACTGACTAACTGTCGTTTTATTGGTAATTTTGCTTGTGTATGTTTCTTATAAAACTGCGAAAAAAGGGATAAGCATATATAAAGCAGAAACAAAACATAGGATTAGTTTTGAAAGCATAAACCCTGAAGCGGGACCTGAGGTGTCAATATTAGATAAAGAGCCTGAAGAGGTAAAAGAAGAAGAAAATTTATTATTGAAAAATCAGATAAAAGAAGAAAAAAAATTAGTTCCTGTAGGTCCTGCATGCACAATTGGGTTGATCTATTCAATTGTTCTATTGGCTTCATTTGTGAAGGGCGGAAAAGGGGTGAATTCGATAATAGGGATTTCTCAGTGCTCAACTGGATATTGGATATTTTTGATTTTTTATTTTATTGTGCTTATGATTATAACCTATCATTTGGGGAATAATTTAATAGTAAAAACAAAACAAAGAATTGAGGCAAACTATGATTTTGATGAAAATGATCCGAAATGGGATAAAAAATCAGCAACTATTATTGGATCAGTGACTTTTGCTGCTGGAATTGCAGCTGGTAGTTTAGGAATAGGAGGAGGTTTAATAATGAACCCATTTATGCTTGCCCTTGGAATTCGGCCTGAAATATCTACAGCATGCTCAAACTTAATGGTTTTATTCAGTTCATCAATATCATTTTTACAATATTGTATTAGTGGGATTATAAGTATCGACTACGGGATTTGGCTATTTGTTTCTTCTCTATGTGGGTCTTTGCTTGGTTTCATAGTTATCAAACAAATTTTAAAAAAAATAAATAGGCCTTCTCTCATTATTTTACTATTAGCATTTATGCTTACTGCAAGCTTAGTAGGGATTTTTGTTACAGGTATCGCAACTATTATTGATGAAGAATATTATGGATTCTCAAGCATGTGCTAATTTAAGAATATTGGAACATTTTTTAAAGCATAATTTCAGATTATAACATATAATGAAATTCAAGTTAATAGATAATACTTGAATAATATCTTTTAGGAGTAGTAAATTACGTCATAAAATGAAAGCAATTTTAGCCTTTTTATTGCTTTGCTTTCAATTCGTTATTTCCCAGCAGTGTGTTGATAGTAGCGATTGTAATGTAAATCAGCAATGCATTGATGGAGTTTGTGAAAATCTCTTATACAAATCAGATAAATGCGAGCGCGATAAAGATTGTGAGTCTTATCAAAAGTGTGAGGATGGTGAATGCAAGCACAAAGACTTAATTCCTATGCAAGGACTAGAGATCGTAGGCTCAATATTCACTGTTATTGTTATTGGTTTATCAAACACAGCTGGGATTGGTGGAGGACCATTAAACACTATGATCCTCCAGTCATTTTTCTATTTCGATACCTATAAATCTATAGCGTATACTCAGGTCGCTATTTTCGGAGGAAGCTTAATGACAATTGGCTTAAAAATCCCATCAAGGCACCCTAAAAAGGATAAGCCACTGATTGACTATGAGCTCGTGGCCTTTCTTATAGCTCCATTGCTAGCTGGGACCTCAATTGGGGTGATTTTCCATACGATTTTCCCAGACTGACTTACTATTGGCTTACTTGTAGCTTTATTGCTATATTTGTCGTATTCTATTACCAAAAAAGGAGTTTTGGCTTTTAAAAAGGAAACAATAATCACCAAAAATGCTTTAGCGATTGACCCTATGATAGAGGATAAAAAATTAGAAACTTCAGTGCTTGACAAAGACGTGACTGAAGATGACAAAAATCCAGCCCTTGAGCTGATTTTAGAGTCAGAAAAAAAGATGGTCCCACCTCCCAGTGTAGCGACTATTGCCCTTATTTATTTAGTTGTATTGGTTGGTTCGTTTATGAAAGGTGGAAAAGGAATGGATTCTATTATTGGAATTACCCAATGTGGAGTTGGCTATTGGATTTTTCTGATATTTTATTTTATTATTTTGATGCTGATTACATATCATATGGGAAATGGTTTAGTGACAGCAACTCAAAAGAAAATTGATGCTGGGTATGATTTTGATGATTATGATGTAAAATGGAATAAAAAATCTGCAAGCATTATAGCAGCTGTCAGTTTAGTAGCAGGAATTGCTGCTGGAGCACTCGGAATAGGTGGAGGGCTTATAATGAACCCTTTTCTGCTGTATCTAGGAAACCGTCCAGAGGTATCAACAGCATGCTCTAATTTAATGATTCTTTTTAGCTCCTCTATATCGTTTTTCCAATATTCAATTGGAGGGATTATAGGGATTTCTTATGGTCTGTGGTTATTTTTTATATCACTTGGTGGATCAGCTTTAGGATTTTTTGTTATTAAAAATATTATGAAAAAGGTTGGAAGGCCTTCCATAATTATTCTTGTGCTAGCATTTATGATAATTGCAAGCTTGATTGGAATTTCTGTTAATGGGGTTATAGCAATTATAGAAGAAGAACGATACGGATTTGCAGGAATATGCTAAGATTTGCACAAGAAATGTTGATTAAGTGAGTAAATTTCATTATTTCTATTCATTTTTTTAAAATCTGTTACATATTATTTTTATTAAAATAGTTTTTTCAGTTTCAAGAATGGAAACCCCTACAACGCCCTCAAAAATTCGTTACAATGGAATTTTGCCTGACGATAAAAGTGAAGACGGCCTCAATTCTTCTCGAGATTTATCCAATGTACAGCTACCCTCCCAAAACAACTCAAGCAGTCTCATAGAGAAAGTTGAAAAAGGAAATACTCAGTTAATGAAGGTCAGCTGCATAAAGCTAAAACCTAGATTTGCAACACATATCCTAAAATCCAACCTCAAAAAAAAAATCGTAAAAATTATTCAGAAACTAATCAAAAAAATTCCTTTTTGCAACTTAGATATTTGTTTTTACAATATTTGCCGAAAATATTACCAAAGTACGCGTGAAAGCGAATTGACCTTATCGTCAATAGAGCTTTATCACCCTCTCCATAGACTAAAAAAGAAGCTTTCAAGCCTTTCGCCTAAGGATTCTTTTCAAGTACACCAAGTTTCACAAAATATCAATAATTACTATCATCAAATCAAGATTGAATATCACATAATAAAAGATTTAGTCGAATTTTTGTCACAATTAGCAATAAAATGAAAAATTTCGAAATGCAACAAAATTTTGTATAGATTTTCGTCAAGAAATGGACACATGAAAATATTAGATGTAGAAGAATTAACTCGAGATTTATTTACCGTTGAATCTTTATGACTCAGCATCGAAGTAGAAAACTTTCCTAAAGGCCTTGGAATATCAGAAGAGACTATCCAATTTGCACAAATCTACAGGCAGTCTGCCGCAATTATATTAAAATACTTAATTAGCCTAAACAACCGAGATTTCAGCGAATTTACCTCATCAGAGAATCTATTTGAAAAGAAAAAAGAGCTTAAACGAGAAATTTACCATTGTTTTGAGCTTCCAGGAGGCATATTTACCTGTTTTCTAGGAGGTCAAAAAAGCACAGAAAATTTACATTTAAAAGAGCTTTTATGTGATTTTGAGTATGCCTGCCGAGTTTTTGAAGAAAAATTGTTTGAGGATTTAATAGAATATAGCAATGCTGATCTGCCTAAAGGAATGTGTTAATAAATTTAATAAAAAAATGAATAAAATAAAACCTTCTTATAGAAGACCAATTTTGCATAGGACAAGCACAAAAATTCTTGAAATGGCAGAATCTTTGCCTGCTCTATCATCTCCCAAAGTATTAAATGTAGACCCGAGACCTGTATTTCGACGCACAAAATCTCTAAAAAAAGTATCAAAAATCCCTGGAAATCCACAACCTAAACTTAAATGTAAACAAATAACAAAAGGAACTATGTCAATAATATTACAAAATGAGCCCGGAACGTCAGTAAATCGCCGTTATTTGTTGAGGAAAGGGCTAAAAAACTCAACAAGAAACAAACTTAAAGTGAAAACAATTCAATGATTAATTACAAATCATAAAAAAGAAGTCGATAAGCTGTTAGACAATTGTAAATTAATGATGCAGACTGCGAATTATAAAGGATCTATAAATATTCAGCAATTTCAAGATATTATGACAAGTCTTGGCATCGGAATAGACCAAACCCTTATAGACCGTCTTTTCTGGGTTTTTGATGAAGACGGAAATGGCTATATAGAAGCCAGAGAAGTGATGGTTGGCTTAGAAATGTTTAGGAGTAGCAGCTTTCAAGAGAAACTTGAGGTGTTTTTTGATATTTGTGATGAGGATGGCAGCGGAGATATAGATGAGGATGAATTTTACAATGTTTTAAAGCTTTGTGTTCCTAGCGCACATGTAAGGGAATTATTGAGAGAAAGCTTGCACGATTTATTTATGGCAATTGATGAGGATGGAAATGGAGTCCTGAGCAAAGAAGAGCTTATAAGAGCTGCAAACCAAAGTGAAGCGGTTAGAACAATTATTGAAAAAAGCATAAGTAATGCTCATTATGGTGATTTATGGTTTTCTAATGACTTTTATCAGCCTCATATACAGAGGTATAGCGGCCTAACAGCAGGAAGAACTAATGGTGTTTTCCATCCAGAAATAGACAGACTTGTTAGTGTGCTCAAAGATGAAGAAGAAATATATGAGCAAGGAAAACAGAGAAAATTCCATAATAAAATGCTGCTGAAAAAGTGGATAAAAGAAAACGATTTAAAGGAGTTATCATCAGATGACGAAGAAAAAGAAATTATTTATAGCAATGAAGGAGAAATCATCAATTAAAAATTTTTGTAATAAAATAGTCTAAATATGTCATATGACACCAATACTCAAAATATTTTAAGAGCTATAGGAAAAAGCTACTCAACTTCTTCGCTTTCAAAAAAATCAAAATTATTAATTGACAGCTCTCCAAAGCGAAAAACGCCAACTCCAGCCTCTATCAAACCAATCAAAAAATCTAGTTTCACAGCTCGATCCACAGAAAACCTAAAAAAATCATCATCAAAAAGCCCAAAAAGCCAAAATTTTATTAAAGACTTTGCTATGAGAAAAAGCATTATTTGCAGAATCCTGAATGAAAGAGAGAAAAACCTTCGAGTAGAACATGATAGAAAAGAATTGCATGAAAAATATGAAAAAATTAGAGAAAAGCAAGAAGAAAGAGCCAATAGGACAAGACAGTTGGCTAATTATGAAAAAGAGTTTAAAAATCAGTTCTCAGCAAAAAATTTTGAATTTAAGTTTGAAAGTGGCAGTAAAATCAAGAAAAAAGGAGAATTCAAGGCAAAATGTGTTTTGAGGCAAAAAGAAATTGATTCAGAAATAGTCCCAGAAACTCATCATAAAAATTTTACTTTGCAAGACCTTCAAGCTATATTAAATTTTCGTAAAGATGTGCCATTTAAATTTTATTTTGACTTAATTATATTAGAATCTATGAATATTTCAAACATATCTTAGGAAATTTAGCCAATATTAAAAAATTTTCTTAATTGAGCTTAAATATTGCAAATCAATAATAGTTATGCTAAATAAATAAAATAACCGATAATTATTAATTAATTTAATAATTCTATCACTGCTAGCTAAATTTCCAAAATGGCTCTTTCAGAAGATGAGCAAGACGGAGTAGAAATGATGCTGATGATCTGCAACTCTTTAAGTATATGTGGCTGTTTATTTATTATCATCATTTATCTTTCATTTCAAGAGCTTAGAAGTTTTGCTTTTCGACTTGTGCAATATATGTCAATTGTCGACCTTTTTCATTCAGTTGCTTTAATGCTGCCATATAGAGAGTCTGATGGCTGATGTATATTCCAAGCATTTTTAATACAGTACACAGCTCTTGGGAGTGCATTGTGAAGCCTGGTTATGGCTTATGCGTTATATGATGTAGTTATAAATCAAAACTCAAAAATCCAAGATCGCGAATTGTATTTTGCTTTATTTGGGTTTCTTGTACCAGCTCTTTCGTCGATACCTCCTTTTATTACAGAAAGCTATGGGATGGCACAAGGATGATGTTGAATAAAATCCAGAAAAGATCATTTTACAGTAGATTCCACATGAAGGATTCTACTATTTTATGGGCCAATTTGGATAATCTTTATATATATGGTATGAGCTTACTGAAAAATAGTAAAATACATCAATCACCAATTTAAAGGCTTAGGAGAAAACTCTGAATCTTCTATCAAAAAATCACTTGTCTGAAGATTAAGCTTGTATCCATGAATTTTAGCTATCTCCCACGTGTTTGTAACAATAAAAAGAATTTATGATTTTATTGACCCAAGAGAAGAATATTTTCCATTAATTATTGCTGCAGGAGCAATGATTTCTTTAACGGGATTTTTCAATGCTTTTGTATATGGGCTCACAGATTCTGTAAAATCTTCTCTTAGACAAGCCTGAAGAGGAGGACCTAGAGGCGATTCTTTCACTTATCAAGGCTCACAAAGCTTATCAAAATTACCAAAATATGAAGCAGAGCAATAAATAAATTTACATTATGGCGCGTCATGGGGAATTAATTATTTTTATATTTTTATAAAAATTCATAATTTTCGGATTTCACTAATTAGTATTACTCTACAGAATTATACTCGTCACTATCACTTTCTATATAAAAAAGCGGCTGAAAGTATACAGAAAGTGCTGGAAATTTATCTATGCTACTATTCCTAAACAATGACACATAATCTGTTTCAAAATCTTTAAACTCCATAGGCTTCGTCCCATTTTCAGCGATACACAGTGGAATTGATTTTATGGTAGGCACTAGTTGGTTTGCAGCGTTTAAAAGCTCGTGTAACCCATTGTTCTCGATTTGGTTATTTTTGGTTTTTATTTTCTTTACTGGAGTTTCTGGGCTAGGTGGACTTTCAGTATTGTTTAATTTTCGAATATGGCAAAGAATATACGGATCCTCATTAGCATTTTTTAATATTACAGCATGCATTCTATATGAAGGGCTTTGCTTTTCGTTCCCTGGGACATATTTTTCACTTTTTACAGCTGAGGCTACAATATACACGACAATTGGCTGACGCTTTGGAAGTTCAGTCGTAAAATTCATTTTTTTCCAACGATATCTTTTTTTGATATCAACGCGAGGAAAGCCAAATTCTGAGCCAACTGAAGAACCTTTGACAAAATAAATCAGACCGTTTTGTGGCTTCGTGTATATAGAAATAGGGTGGCATCTGGACGGATAGCGTTGCATATTGTAAGCGGCACAATAGGAATCAATATTCATAAGGATATAGCTGTACTCCTCCCCTGTAAGCCATTTCGATTCCCAATCAAATTTTGTAGTGGGATTGTTGTGTTTCGCCATAATTAATTGTTTAAAACACGAAGCCCTAAATATGGAAATTATATAATAAAATTTAAATTAAGAGCCTTTAAATGGTGTAGTCAGATGATTAGAAAACATCTGGCTATCATTTTTATATTTATTATATATAATGCATAAATTTTATACAGCATAATTATTTAATGCTCCATGCTTTTAGTAAAAAATTTTCAGTTTTGTTTTAGGCTTGTCTAGATCTTAAATCTCACTACCTCTTTTTACTTCTCTCTTATTTCACCAAAATATTATTTATTATCTTATATTTTCCAAACCCTTTGAATAAGACTTCCTTTTTATATGATCCATAATTTCCTATCCAAAACACTATAAAATTTAACTAAAAATCACCCTTAATACAATATAAATATTTTATTATCTTTTATTATATTTTCACTAATTTTACTACTCTTTTTAGCATCCCTTAACTCTTCTGCTTCCTATAAAGTCATTAAACGCTCCCTAGCCATTTTTACACGATCTTTTATAGGTGACTCAATTTCAATTGAAATTTCTTTTATATGCACTGAGTTCTGTACACTTGCTGAGACTCGTTTTAGTATCAAAACTCCTCCTATTTCATGATAATATTTTTCTTTTTCTATAGGAATACCTAAAGAATTTATTTCTGCTCTTAAGCTACTAAGGGAATCTGACGACTGCTGCTCCATTTGTAGTGAAAATACCATTGGTGCTACTGTAGGCACTTTTGCTGAAGATTTCTTCTTATTTCTTCAATAACAGCACAGAAAAGAAAGACACATAAATTAATTTTCCCTTCCAAAATGCAAAAAATCCTTTTTCATATAAATTCTTATTTTTTGAAGATTGATTTGACAAGGTTGAAAGAAAAATTTTGGAGTTTGAAGAATCGTTTTAAATTAAATTACCTACTCTTAGCTAGCACTAAAGTACAATTAGGACACCTATGGACTCTCATTGTGTTCAGCCATGAGGGTATCTGGCAGCAAGCAAAAACTGAAGAAACCATCCTTAAAAGCGGTCCTGGCACTTTTCCGCTTAAAAAGTCGATTTTAGTATGTACATATGTCTTGCAAAATGTGCAATAAACTGAGCTTGGCGTGTTTCCTAAAACTGGCAAAGGATTCCTTTCATATGATTGTCTGGACTTTTTCATCATATTGACTGGGTTTTCTTCAGCATTTTCGTCATTTTGAGCAAATTCTCTGATATTTTTGCTAACTACAGTGATTTCTTCATTTATAGTCGCATTTGATTTTTTAATTTCTATTTGATTTCCAAAGATTCTTGAATTGGTTAAATCATCACCAAATCCCATATAAATTACTGAATCTGCATCGCTGATGTGTCTTGCATGATATTTTGGACTTTGATTTCTACTTCCTGGGTTGCTTCCTCCATCTTCACTAGGAACTTTGCTTGTACTACGAGTTGAATTATTATAACTGTTTATTCGGGCTTGAGAAGCTATTTCTTGTATTAATTTGTCAGCAGGGATTTCTTCTACTATACAAATGCTTCTTTTTCGCTGATGTGATCCTTGCCTATGATGCTGAGGAGGCTGCTGAACAGCGTTTTCCTTAAAATCTAATAGCTTCCCAGCTTTTACTTCAATTACGTCCTCTTTTTGTGAGCTTGCCGAAAGGATACTTTCAGATAAAATTTCATCAAAATTTTGGGCATTTTGTGTATATCTTCTTTCTGAATTTTGTGATCTATGATGAGCCTTGCGGTCTGAATTGGTAAATATACAAGCACTCATCGTTCGCTGAACTGTGTCTGGAGCTGGAGTTGATAGTGGATCAAATACTTTTTCTGGGCTCGTGTAAAGTGATGCCATTGTTTCCGTTAAGTTTGAATTTAATTTTAGAAATTTTTAATTTTTATGAAATTTAATTATTGCAATGAAGAAAGATGTCCAAGTGTTCCGGATAATTTGAAGGTTCTTTTTGACGAAATTAATTGATCATTTTCATCAGTGTCTGCACTTGATCCAGAAAATTCTCGCGTCCCATTTAATTTGTGTGCTAGAGATGGCTGACATACATATTGTATATGTTTGCTACTATGAATCCTTTTATTTACACTGTTTTTCTGATCCTGTCATTCCACAAAATTTTCCCATTTTTCCTCGTTCCAACTCATAATTGACCCTATTGTTCCCATCAGCCCAAAAACAGTCCCCAGCAGGCTACTTATCAGCATTAGCCACGTTTGCTCTAAAGTCCTTTCTGTCATAAGTGCACTATTGCTTAAGTCTAAATTTACCTTTAATTTCAAATTAGAGTTCGAAATAAGCTCAACATTTGAGCATTGGGAGCCTCCTTCGATAGCTTTTTCGGTAGAAGCATGGTATCCTGTAGCTAAAGACGGCCAGGAATCAATTTCAGATTTGAAAATTGAAGGAATCATAGAAAAATAAAATTCAGTAGGGGTGTTTCCTCTGAAGATTTTTCCTGAATCAGCTGAAATTGATTGCTGGATACTACTGATTTCATTTGGAATTGATGAAGAAGATGTAATATTCACATAAATAGTTGAGCTATAACTAAGCTGCTCAGACAGGACAATACTAAATTGAGCTCCTGTGGCTATTACACAATCTTTGCAAAAATATCCTAGCCGGCAATACTGGCTATCAGTTAGCACGCATTTTAAATCTCCAGGTTCGTTTTCAGCTATGATATTTTCTGAGTAAAATGATATTAGCCTTGAACATGTCCCATTGTCATCAGCCACACAAGAGCCTCCATATCCAGAAAAAGTCACTAAAAATGTTAAATCTGCAGAAAATGAAGAAACTTCATTTTGTGCTGTAATTAAAGGAACTAGCCCTTTAGACTCACTGATGTTTTCGAATGCATAAGTTGTTAGAGTTATAAAAACTAATAACGCTGCCAATGTATAAAAAGCAATTGTATAAAATCCTCCGAGCCTTGTTTTGACCAGGATCATGTAGTTATTTTCTTTGTAATTGTGCTGTGTCTTGTAAACGTCAAATTTTTTTAAATGGTTTCTGGCCTTTTTTGAAGTGGCCACAATAAGTATAAAAACTACCACAAAAAATATCAAAAACCCTTCAGCAATAATAACTAAAGAGTCTTGCTTATCACTTGATGAATCATAAGAATCAGGCTGAATTGATACATCTCCTAATGAGTATACTTTATTTGCAGGCTTGACAGTGCCGACTGGGCAATCATAATTTACTGGACAGATTTTGCAGACAGCTTGTCCAATGAGATCATTATAAGTACCTTCGGCGCATGGGTAGCACTCTTGGAATGTATTACCACCCTCAAAAAAACTATAGGTGCCTATAGGGCATAAGTCACAAGAAGAAGCTCTATATATACTTGAATAAGAACCAGTTGGGCATACTTTGCATGTATTCTCATATTTATAGCTTCCAGGACTGCACAAGCATTCATTATTTTTACATGTTTGATTCAAATTTATCATAAAAAAATCTTTTATAGGAACATTTGGCCTTAAGAAAATTCCTGTTGAAAACCCTCCTCCATGGACATACAAATTATTCCCAAAATACGCGAATGCTGAATAAAATGTATAAGTTGGCAAGCTTGAATAGTCAGTGTACTCTTGACTATCTAGATTGATAGAAAACACATCAAGCTCTTGGTTTATTCCTCACGATTGTCCTCCAAATACCAGAATATTTTGATTTATTTTCAATACAGGGCCATCTGACTGTTTTTTATTGCCTAAACTTGCATTAAAATTAACAGTCCAAGTATCTCTGACAAGATCATAAGAATAAATTGACCCTTCAGGTCTCTGATTATTTGTTTTTCCAAACATAACGTAAAATGTGTAGTTAGAAGCTGAGCATCGTGGCGACTCTAATTCTATTGGCCCTTTGCCAAGTAATTCATATGTGTTTGTGCCTGTATGGAATTTTCATAGTTCTGAAGAGTAGCCTGTAGATGTGTGGCCACCATATATAAATATAAATGGGGAGGAATAAACAACACAAGATCCATATCTGGGGCTTGGCATTGCTGAAGTAGATGGAGAAACCTCAGTCCAGGTATTTGAGATGAAATTAAAAGTTTGTATATCATTTAATAAATTTGATTGCCCTTTACCTCCAAAAATTACCATAACATTTCCTTGTGAACTAGCCGCATGGTCTGATCTTGCTGGAGGCAATGATCCATTCACATTGATATTTGACCATATATTTTTATTTAAATCAAAAGACCACAAATCATTTAATTTTTCTCCATAACTATCTCCGCCAAATAAATAAAGTTTACCAGAAACAACTTCCAGAGTATGTTTCATACGCTCTTTTGGCTCTGAAAAAGGCTCAGTAATTGCTGTAATTTTGATAGGAGAAACTGATAAATCTAATAATGCTAGATCATTTGTGGAGTCTTTGTTATCATATCCAGCAAACATATATATTGTTCTATCATTTGTGGAAAACGCAAACGAGCTCTTTTTGTAATTTCCAATTGTGTTTTCAAGCTCCCAAGAATAACTTGGGTCGTTTAAATCTACTCGATACACATCAGAAAGTGTATTTTCATTTAAATTTGACCAGCCAGAAATTAAATATATAAAATTTTCATTTATTGCGGATCCGGCTAATGTTCTTTGAGTGTATATTTTTTCTATATAATGTCTACTGTTATTCGATATATTGCTTCACCTTTTTTCCTCAACATTATATACATAAAATCAAGGATTTTCAAAATTTGTATTATACCCTCCTAATAGATAAAAGAATCCGTTTTTATATAAAAGATTAGCACCATGCATTCTTGGAGGCACATCTCCATTTTGAGGCATAATTACCCATGCAAAAGAAGTTGTATTTAATCTAAATAATTCATACACATATAAATTATTATCCTCAGCAAATGTCGCAGTACCGCCAAATATAGCGAACATTAAGGTATTTTGCTCATAATATTTTGTATATGCCATAAGGTATCGTGGGTATATAAAAGGTCCAGTTGTTGTAACACTTGTTCACTACATAAATTATACCATAAAATATTTCAAAGAAAACATTCATAAATCATTTTGGGGACCGTTGGAAGTTCTTCCTCCAAATATGTAAAAAATGCTTTTAATATCGTCTGCAAAAGAAGCTGAAGAGTAACGTGGATCTATATAAAAATCACCTGGAAGGATATTTGCCGTTGTAGAGAGTATTTGCCAAGTATTAGAAGTAAAGCTGAACATTCATAGATCATTATAAGAAGTCAAAGAATCTGTGTCAAATCCTCCAAAAATAACTAATGAATTATTTGATGGGAAATAGTCCATAGTTGAATATTGCCTTGAAGATGGAGGAGATCTTGTGCTTGGAATTCATGAAATTTCTAGTCCAAGTGCTGATGAAAAACAGAAGAGGATAATATAAGAAGCAAGCATATATTTATTGAAAATATAAAGGAATTGATCTAAATACATTAATAGAAAAACGAATAAGGATAATTTCAAAAAAATTTATTTCTGTTCTGGCATATTTTTGGGTGAAGGTTATTTTATAAGCAAAGAGGTGAAACTGTTATATGAGAATATTGGATAGAATAAATGTAAATGGGATATTACAGGATATCCTAGTTAATTAATCAGCTTTAGGATTTTTTTATTTGCGCTATTTAAAATAAATATTTTAAGAGACAAATCATCTAAAATTAGGCTTTGATATTTTGTTACAATTATTACATTCCTTGGATTTTTATTTCGATATTATTTCTACTTGCAATACATTTAAAGTTTTTGATAATTTTCTTTGCTTATTTAAATTGTTCTTCTCTTGAATCTAATAATTTTCTCAATAAAATTATCTTTGAATATTTATCACTTTGTCTATTTTAACCTGATAAATATGAATTGGTCTGCATTATAAAGTGATTCTCAGCTTTTCACTTCCTATTCGGCTCCATCGGCTTCAGCAACACTTATGAGTTTTCAGAAGCTTTACCCTCGAAGAAGATTCCTTGTCAAGGCAAAATTTAGCTAAAAAACATACAAATGAAAATCTTCCATTTGAAGGTGAGAAGGTTACCTCGATATTTCATAAGTTTCGTAAGGCAAGCAAATATCTAAATGACGCTTGTGGCTTATTCAACTATTCATCCAATTTTAAATTCTCACTGAAGGTTCGTAATAAATTCCCTGAAGATGCAGTATGCTTGTTATTAATCATGAAGGGTTTATAATACTCATAGGCAATATGCCCAAGAAGGGCAATCTAATATCACTGATTAGATTTATTTTATATGATGAGCTTAATTTGCTTTATTAGACTAAATTTTAAAAGAAACTTAAGCTTGGGGATCTTCAGATATTTTAATTTTTGTTTGAAAATTGAATAACATGATGGTTCCTAAACGAACTAACAAAAGTTAGAAATTTATTAAATTTTACTATCTTTTAAGATTAATATACCTATTTTTTAAATAAATAAGGTGTTTGCTTTATATTTATAAAATCAAATTTAATAAATTTATATATTTATATATTAATATTATTGTATTTTGCAAGCATTTCCACATTTTTCTGCATATAGATCTGACATTGCAGTCCTCATATGTGAAAGTTCTTTTAAAGAAATTTCAAGAGATGAAACTGTAGCATTCGGAGAAGGGGATGAGTTTATGCGAGCTTGGGCTGCAATTATAAGCATAGCCAAGCTTACTCTGTGATCAGATACCATCATTTTGAAAACTTGATTTAGCTGAGTGATTTCCGCTTCAATTTGTGCAGAAAGTTTAGCAACCCTTTGAATAGAAGTGTTTTCAAAAGCATTTTTAAGTTCATTGTTTTCCTTCTCCAAGATTGAGCATTTGTCTTCAATTTTTTTTAATTCTTCATTTTGCTCCTCTAAATAATTATTAGTAATTGCCTGGATTTCTTTTTTATTTTTTTCTCTATATAGCATATCCAGCTCAATAATTTTGATTTCTAACTCTTGTTTTTCTTTTAAGAACGTTTCTGTTAGTTCCTTTTCCTGCATATTTAATTTGTATTTCAAATCTTTAATTTGCTCATCTTTATCGCTGAACTGCCCTAAATTTTGAATTCCATTAAATGTTAAGATTTTATTTTCGCTTTCTTTTAATAATGTATTTAAATGGGCTATCTTGCTGTCTTTTTCTCTAGCTTCTTTGCGTAAATTCTCCACTTTTTCACGAAGTTTATTTATTTGTGCTTTATTATATACAAGATCAGTTTTCAATAGTGAATTTTCATTTTCGAGCTTTTTAATACTCTCTCTAGCTTCTTGGAATTCGCCGTCAGAAGAAGTACTTAAGTCCTCACTATAAACCCCGCTGGATTGAACATTTTCACTATAAATTGTAAATTTATTCGAAATTGGTGGGGAATCTCTAGGCGTATTGTATTGAGAACTCGCAAACCTAGAAGATGCAAGCGATGGTGATACTTGGTGCCTTATAGAATTTGAATTTGAGGATGATTTTTCAAAAGAATTTTTACAACTTTGTGCCTCATAATCTTTATAAAATACTGGCTTAGGAGGAAGAGTTATTCTGGAGACAGAAATTTTAGGCTTTTCAGCTGTCTTAGAGCTTGCTTTTTTGTACATATTCACAATTATAATTATGGCTTATATTTTCTAAAATAAGTGCTTAATCTTTGAGAAAAAAAATATCATGAAAATTGAAAATTTTAAATCCTTTCACATACTTAAGTTATTTATTTTTTGCCTTTTTTGCCTTTTTTACCCTTTTTTCCTTTTTTGCCTCTTCCTTTGTTACTATTCAAAATACTTGTTAGTTCTTCCAAAACTTCCTCAGAAACCTTATTTTGTGGGAGTATAAGCTCTAATAACGTTGAATTTAGCTTCTGCTGAGGGTTGCTTTTAAACATCTCAATTATAGCTTTGGCTCCTGAGTCATAAAACCCATTATACCTGAAGTCTAAAGTCAGCAATGTCTCATTATTAGCTAGCATGTCATGGATTTTCCCCAATACTTCTTCATCTTCCCCAAACTGATTGTCAGTCAAATTCAGGGAAGTTAATGACTTATTTACCTGAAGTCCATGCAAAATTGTGCAGACCCCTCGGTTTCTCAAAACATTGCCTTGCAGGTCTAGGACTTTTAAGGCAGAATTTTGATAAATTAAAATTTCCATTAGGGGTCTAGCACCTTCTTCATCAATTCCGCAGTAAGTAAGACTTAAGGTATTTAAAATTGAATTCATACATAAGCCTCTTGATAAATTTAGCATACCTTCATTGCCAATGTTATTGTGATCTAATTTTAATGTCAAAATTGGTATAGCAACAGCTGGAGATAAAAGCCCAGATATAAACTCACAACTGAGAGGAGTAATATTGCATTCCATAAATTCTAAAGTTGTAACTGTTGGGCATAGCATAATAAACTGACAAATTGCACGGACTCCTTCATCTTCTGTATTAGCTTTTCAGAAGCGAATGCATTTTAAGTTCTGATATTTTACATCTCTCAATGAATCTGCTATTGCACGAACTCCTGCAGGACCGATTTCTTCTCAGACTACCAAATCTATAAGTCGCCCTGGATTTTTGTCATCTCTGAGCTCAGCAAATTTTTCTTCTAATTTCTTAGGCATAGGTATCCCAAACTCAGCAAGATTTTTGCGGTAGGCGCGATAAAGTTTTTCCACTGAGTCATCGACTGGGTCTTTTTTGCTGCCTTCTGATTTTTTCTTAGGTCCCATTTATATGGAAAATTCTAACTTAAGCTCGGTTTTTTAAAAGAGTATGATAATTTATTAATGGAATAAAGAAGTGATAGATATAAGCTTATTTATAAATTTTCAGAGGTTTAAAGAGGCTTTTTCTAGTGGAATTTGTGATAAAAATTTTTGAGAAATTAGAAAAGGATGGAATGTATTTTAAAGCTGATGACCTGGAAGGTATTGTATGATGAGGACCTTTTTGTTGCGACCAAAATGCTTTTTATGGAGAAACCGATGAAAAAATCAGCCCCTTTGGATATGGAATTATGCTGTCTTTTAAATGCATTTGTGAAAGATCGTGGGAAAGCGGAAAATTGCATAGCAAAAGGGAGAATGGTTGACACTGAAAATGGAATATACATCGGTGAGTGAAATTTTGGCCAAAAGTATGGAAAAGGAACAATGACTTATTGGAACGGAAATAAGGATGATGGAGAGTGAAAAGTGACTTAAAAAGTGGATATAGAATTTTAGATGAAGGGAAACACATTACCAAGGAAATTTCGAAAACGATTTACAATCTGGTTATGGAGAACAAATTTTTATGGACTGTCCAGAGTATAAAGATGATTTAAATATGAAAGAATAATCATGAATATTCCTCATTTTACTCCAGGTTGAAAATACTTACTCATTCTTGATCCGAAATAGCAAGATAGAGAGAAAGACTGAATTTTTGAGAAAATTACCGCTTTTTTGATTACACGAAAGTTTAAGGGCTCAAGATAATTTAATGTATAATTAATAATTATTTTAATAGAATAGTTTGCTCCTTTCTCCCTTGACTAAGAGTTTTGGATAAAGAAAATGTTGAGTTGCTTCCTGGATTCACCTATTTTCATCTAAAACTGAAAGGTAACGAAGCAGAAGACATCACTCAAAACCTAGAAGAAGCATTAGAGTTTATAGAGCAAGCCGTATCTCATTTCCAGAGAGTTCTTGTACACTGTTATATGGGAATTTCAAGAAGTGCTGCAGTCGTTATTGCTTATTTGATGAAGTATACCGAATCTAACTTTGATTTTGCATATGAAAAGGTTAAATCAAAGAGATTATGTATTAATCCAAACAAAGGCTTTATTAAACAACTCAAAGCACTTAAATTCAACTAACCATTTTTTAGCTTAGCATTCTTTATCTTCTAATTCAAAAGACGATCCAAAGATTCATAGTCTCTGACTAAAAGATCTATATATAATTCCATGACAGAACACATAAATATTTCCCTTTCATCTCCAAACATTTGAGCTGATTTTTTTGTTATATTCTTTAATCTATTAAATGAAACTTCTAGACACTTAGCCTTATAAAAAGCTCTGATGAGGTATGCTTTGATATGCTTAAGCATATTAGATCTTGAAATATATAAAAAAATGCTTGGCTTATCAAATATCAAAGATCTAGCTTAAATTTTGATTTTAAAATAAAATCAAAATAATTAATATTATGCAATATCAAACACCCGAGATAAGGCTATTTACAGATTTTCAGACCTTCAAAGACACTTTTTCAAATCAACTTCATAGCAAAATTTTTGAAGAATTGGAGAAGTCTGGAATGTATTTTAAACTTGATGACTTTGAGGGAACAATACGACCTAGACCTATTTGTAGCGACCAAAAGATTTTCTATGGGGAAACAGATGAAAATAATAATCTTTTTGGATGTGGAGTTATGCTATCTTTTAATTGCATTTGTGAAGGGTCTTGAGAAGATGGTAAATTGCATGGAGAAGGAAGAATGATCAATATAGAAAATGGAATATATGTTGGAGAATGGAAATTTGGTCAAAAGCATGGGAATGGAGAAATGACTTATTGGAATGGTAATAAATATAAGGGAGAATGAAAAAACGATTTAAAATGTGGACATGGAATTTTAGATGAGGGAGAGATTCATTATGAAGGAAACTTTGAAAACGATTTACAATCTGGCTATGGGGAGCAAATTTTTATGGACGGTCCTGATTTTAAAGGAAACTTTTTAATTGGAGATAATGGACTTGGACCAAAGTACCCTGGGACTTATCAGAATGGGAGATTCTATGGGAAAAACTTATGACATAAGTATCCTGGGTGAAAATATTCAGGAAATTTTCAGAATGGGAAAAGGTGAGGACCTGGAACCATTGAAAGACGAGACTCAGGCTTTTTTGGGGTCTATAAGATGATATTTGAAGCTAATTTCGAAAACGATTTACCTATTGGCGAATATATACTACATACTTCAGCAGACTATATATCAAGAGGCATTTGAAATGGATTTAGGTATAAAAATTACATGGACGAGGTTTGGCCTGAAGTATTCCTTGGTAGTGCTAAGGCAGCAACAAACAAAGAGTGGCTAGCTGAAGCTCATATAAAAAATATAGTAAGAGTTTTGGATAAAGAAAATGTTGAGTTGCTTCCTGGATTCACCTATTTTCATCTAAAACTGAAAGATAACGAAGCAGAAGACATCACTCAAAACCTTGAAGAAGCATTAGATTTTATAGAGCAATCCGTATCTGAAGGCCAGAGAGTTCTTGTACACTGTTATATGGGAATTTCAAGAAGTGCTGCAATCGCTATTGCTTATTTGATGAAGTATACCGACTCTAGCTTTGATTTTGCATATGGAATGGTTAAATCAAAAAGATTATGTATTAATCCAAACAAAGGCTTTATTAAACAACTCAAAGCACTTAAATTCAACTAACCATATTTTTAGCTTAGCATTCTTTATCTTCTAACTCAAAAGAAGATCTAAAGATTCATAGTCTCTTACTAAGATCTATATATAATTCCCTGACAGAACACATAAATTTTTCCCTTTCATCTCCAAACATTTGAGCTGATTTTTTATTGTATCCTCATGAAGCTTTTCGATTTTCTTTTATAAGTTTTCTTTTAATTTTGAAGCATCTGGGATTACAGAGCGTAGAGGTTGCTCAAACTTAAACAATTTTCTAACCACTAAAATTCATTTTAATTAATTTTTGACAATCAATTTATTCCTTTTAAATCTGATTTGTAGAAATAAAGATTTATGATAATTTTCTGTTTCATAATGCTGCTGCAACAGCTGCAC
Source organism: Blepharisma japonicum (assembly GCA_949751835.1). Lineage (NCBI taxonomy): Eukaryota > Ciliophora > Heterotrichea > Heterotrichida > Blepharismidae > Blepharisma > Blepharisma japonicum. Next base: position 49,247 of record CATKHK010000118.1, on the reverse strand, counting down.
TAGAGGTGCAAGTTATGCTCTCTGTTATTTATAGATGTAAAAATTGCATAGCATCTCAAAAGTTCCATACTAAAATACTAGATTATTATTATTAGATTGAGATAAAAATTAATTTTGAATTGGCATAATTTTATAAATGGAGAGCTGAAAAAGAGAAAGCAAGGAGCAAAACAAAAATTGAAGTGAAAACTACCCCAAGACTATTTTTGAAATGCCATTTGATATTGCGTGCTCAAGCTGCGACAAAATCTTTTATAAAAGCACTCAAATGAAAGCATTCCAGCAAAACAGTAATAAAAATTTAGCAAGGAATTATTTTTCAACCCCAATTATTGAATTTTCAATGAGATGCAAAAAGTGTGCAAACTTAATTGCTATTACAACAGATCCAGAGCACTGTGAATACACTCCAGCGATAGGATGCTATAAATATACAAAAAATAGATGCTCAAATAATTCCAGAGAAGAACTAATTGATATTGAAGAAATAAAATCAATAGAAATTGGCTCAGAAAAAATCAATAAAGAGCCAGCTGAATCTGCCATAGCGATAGATGGTCCAAGGATTGCAAAAATACAAGCATTAAATGTGATAATTATAAAGGAAAGATTTAAAGATGACTTTGGTTTAAATCAGATGATGAGAAAAAAGCTGAGAAAAGAAAAGAAAAACTTGATGCATACTTGTTATAAGAATAGTGTGAGAAATGACAGAAAGACAGGTACAATTTATTAAGATGAAAAGAAAAAATGCTCTCTAAAGAAAAGACTGAAAATTATGAAGCAGTCGATTTTTCACACGGTAAGGATTATTTTATGCCAAAGAGGAATGATAGGTAAATAGAAGCAATATAGTAATATATAATTTTTAAGATTTAGCTAAGCTTGCACTCTTATTGATCGAAATCAAAAATAATTGCCAATATAAATTATTTCAAATGCAGAGTTTTATAATGTATCATTAATACTTTTGCTAATCCTAGTATATATTAATGATTATTATGCAAAATTAAATTATTCCATTCATTATAAGATAGTCTTGCGCTATTTCCCCTGCTATTTCATCATTTTCTCTCTTTGCTATCAAATCCAAATACCGTTAAAAATGAATTTTAAACTTCTACCTCTTTTAGCCTTATCCGCTTTAGGTACATTTTTGAACCCTCCAGAGTGCTCTCCTCAATGCTCTTGGAAATGCAACGATCCAGTATGTCCAGCTCTATGTGATCCTGTATGTGCTCCTGCAGAGTGTCATACAACTTGTGAAGAACCTTCAGGAGCTTTATGTGAAGTCAAGTGTGAGCAGCCACAATGTGAAATAAAATGCCCAGGAAGTTCTTGCAGTGATGAAGGATGTCCAGAATGCCAAGCCGTTTGTTCAGCACCTCATTGTATTACTATCTGCCAACCTCCTGCACCTAAATGTCAAATTATTTGTAAAGAGCCTACATGTGATTGGAAATGCTATAAGCCAGCAGATTGTCCTAAGCCACAATGTGAGCTTTTATGTGAAAATCCTCAATGCAAGCCTGATATTTCTTGCTGCCCATGCCATGGTAATGATATTTTACTTCATGCAGTTACACTATTTAAGGATGACGAGCCTAACCCAGGATGCTGTGAGTGTTAATATTTAAAGTCAAATTATCAGTTTATTTTTTTAACTTTAATTTGTTTAAACTTGTTCGCAATTGACTTGGCTGAGCTTTTGATGCTTTACTTTTAGCAGCCTCAGACTTCCATGCTCGAATTATAATTCCTAGGACAAAATCTTTAGAAAATGTGAATTTTCTTTCATTTGTAAGGAACTTGTCAAAATCTTTATAAATAGTTCTTATAGGTTTCTGCTTATTATCCTTCTTGATCTTTTTATTTTTAAAATTTTCCAATAATAATTTCATAGTCTCTAAAGATGATCCTTTCTCTATCGAAACTTTAGGGTTTTGGACTGTATGAACAGGCTCAGGAGCTGGAGGTAGCACACAATCTCTTATAGGTGAAATTTTTTTAATTTGGTCCAAAATTGCTTTTTTATCATTTTCATTTGAAGAAAATTTCTCTATCCCGAGACTTGAAATCCTTTGAGTTATAATTTCCGGGCTGGGGTCTTCTGTTTTACTTAAATCAATATCTAATTTAATTCTCTGCTTTGGCTTTGCTAATGAAACAGTCACCGTTGCAACCTCGTTCAAAATAGATTGCTCAGTCTGTATAAATTCGTCTAAATCTCCAGGCTCAACTGGATTTTTAATTTTTTCAGGAGAGGTTTTGCCGTTTCTTTGGACTTCTTCTGTTTTTAGTGGTAATTTAAAGGTTTTTATAGGCTTTAAGGAATTTCTTGGGGACATAAAAAGTTTCCCCATTGGACTCCCTGATTCACTTCGACTTGAGAAAGAAAATTTTCGAGCCCTGTGGCCAGGTTTATCAGAATCAGACATCGGTGATAAGCTGGTAGTTCTCATAGAGTCGCTTAATTTCAGAGTGTCTAAGGCTTCTTTGATGTTTAGGTCTAGCCCAGATCCAGAATCGTTGAGACTTGATCTCGAAGTATTATTCGCTTTTTGGATTTTTTTTAGCGTTACTTGTGCTTCTTTTTTTTCTGTCATATTGAAGTCAACGCCGTACTTGGCCTGGCAACGAGGGACAATTTGCAAAAAAAATGATTTCACTCTCTCAGAAATTGATCCCTTAGAAGAAATTATTGCAATTTCTTTCAATGATTTTTCAAAGTCATCGAAGCTGAAAGAAACCTTCGATATAGAGATTGTATTGGAAACCCTTGATATCACAGCTCGAAGTTCTGCTATTGATATTAAATCCTAAATAAAAAATACTGGGCAAACTCTTGCAATTTTGCAAAATTTTTGATATTCTGGTACAGGTAATCTTTTTTCGTGACCTAAATGCTTTTTGAATATGATATGTAAAGGTTTTTTGTTCAAGTCAAAAAGAGTGAAATTTTGATCCATATTATTTTAATTTTGGTTAGTTTTTTTATGAAGTAGAATATAATAGTGAGAGTATTTGCATTTAATATTTGCCTTAATTAAAACGAAAATAAACTTGTAGGTTTTTCATGTCATTTTAAGATATTTATATACTAGAAAAATTATAACATTATTAACGCATCCATATACATAAAATTGATGAACTCTCTTAAGAAGATAATTTGACTACTATTTATTTGTAAATTATGCATTCTGGGGAACCTAAAGAATTTCGTAAATAATCTATTGGATTTCACTTTTTGCTAATATATATGATTAAAATAAAAAACTTCCAGGCTTAGAATGGCGTGTAGATTTTGCATGCTCTTGATAACTTAGTTTGTGCTTATGTACAGGCTTAGGAACTTCAGTAGCTTTTGGAGTTGATGCTGTAGGAGCCCTAGAAATTCCTTCCATTATTCATATATGCTTTAAAGCATCTTCTGCCTTGAGTCTCCTTTCTGGATCCCATTCTAAGCATTTTTCAACAAAGTCCTGGAAATGTGCATCAGTATCGCGTAAAATTTCTTTAAGTTCTTTTGTACTTGGGTAGTGCTTTTTACCTCTTGAATTTGCAGTAATTTTTGGGTATCCTGATGAATCGAAAAATAGTTTAGATCGGGTCGACTGCTGGAGGATGCTATATGGAGGTATTCCTTTTACTTCCATAATGCATTGTAGCTGTTCAAGTTCAGACTCGCCGGGAAAAAGTGGGTAGCCTGTATAAAGCTCAACTAAAATGCAACCAAAGCTTCACATATCAATGCCAGTTGTATATGGAATGCCAAGCATAATTTCAGGAGCTCTATAAAACCGACTCTGTATATATGTATAAAGTTTCTGATCTTCATAGCAAGATGACCCAAAATCAATAACTTTTAAGCTTGATTTATTTGATTGCCTTAATAAAATATTTTCAGGCTTTAAATCGCAGTGTATAATTCCTAATCTGTGGGAAAGTTTTAGGCATTGGAGGATTTGATAAGCGAATCTTCTTATCAAAGGCAAGCTTAATCCATGAAAATGGTTGCTTTTTATAAAATCATACAAATTTATACTGAGCAGCTCAAAAGTAATGCAGAGATGTTTTCTGAAAATAAAAAAGTCTTTTATATGCACTACATTGTATCTATCTTGGGAATCATGATCTTTTAGGGCTTTTAGAACTTTTACCTCAACAACACCTTGCTGATGGAACCTACTTTTATTCCTTATTATTTTCATCGCTACGGATTCTTTATCTTTATGATCATATGCTTTAAATACTTGACCAAAGGAGCCTTTCCCTAGTTGTTGATTGACTTCATAGCGGTAACATATATGATCACCTAAAGAAATTTTATAATCACCCCTATCATCGTCAAATCCATTGTTTGGGCCAACTCTTAAGTGTGATTTTTTAGCATGATTTCCAATAAAATAAATTTTATTGTAATCTAAAATTTCCCCTTGCTCCCAACTGCTTAGATACGCTTTATAACTTTTCAATGCTGATGCAGCTGGCATTGGAAATTTCAGTTCATCTGAGGAAACAGGTATGTTTTCTTTCATTCTTGGTGTATTCGCATGCAGATTTTTCGTTATATTTCTCGTAGTTTGGTTCAATGATGCAGATGATAAAACTGATGCATTACTACTATTTAGCTTATCAAACATAAGTAATGGTCCATTTTCCCCTCTAACTCTAGGCGTAAGAATTTTTGGTATGTTTTTGCCAGTGTGATTTAATGAAGCAGCCGCCAAAACTGATGAATTACAACTATTTGGCTTTTTTGGAATAGTCAATGATGTATTCATTTTTAAAATGCAAAAACAATTTAACGATATCTAACTGAAAAATTTTAAAAAATTTCTGAAAAATTAAATAAGAAATTACTTAATTCTTAGTTAGAGCCGCTTAAAATTCTAAAGAAATACTCACATTCAAGGGCTCCATCCTCAGGCAGATCCGTACAATGGACAGCATTTTGCACTTTATTAACCCCAAATCTCGCCCTAATCGTCCCTGGTCTCAAATTCTTCGCTACTTCTGGATCAATTGGCCCACAAAGCTGTCTAAAGCTCTGAACTACATTTTCTTGTCTAATCTCCATGGCTATCAGCGGTCCTGATGTCAATTCGTCTACAGTTGCGACATATTCCGGCAGAACTCCTTTATAAACCTCCAAAAACTCTTGTGCAGTCGGTTTATCTATACTAAACATCTGTAAAGCTGAAATTTCATACCCTTCATTTAATATCATATCAATGATTTTTCCAGCATTGTCAATCGCATGAGGCTTAATCACACAGCAAGTGCAGTTATTAAGCACAGCTGGGTTAGCTTGCAGCCCAAAGAAAAAGTTGATTTCTCTAGTCGCGCTTGCTGGGGCATCACTTCCATGAACTGCATTATGTGACCCTTCAGTCCCAAAAACAGCTCTCAAGCTTCTAGGTGCGTCAACTCTAGCTGTATTCGGGTTTGTAGGGCCCATTAACTCTCTCCATCTGGGGACTGCATTTTCTGCTATAAGTTCCATGCCGACAACTACATCACTTGCCATGAAGTTTACTAGTTCATTGTAAAATGGCTTGCCTTGGTGCTCAGCATAGAATTGTCGGGCGTCGTCAATCGTAAAATGGGCCATTTTCATGTTGCTGATTCTGAATCCAGCAGTCATTATTGTATCTACTATTTTTCCTATATGAGAGTAGCAGTCTGGCTTGATCATTGCAAAAGTTCTGCCCCTTTGGGACTCAAAATGGGTCCTTGTAAATACGTCAGCGTACTCAACGACCTTAAGCTGCCTTGAATATATTGTAACAGTGGCGCCGATGAATAAATCAGTCAAGGCGATGGTGGGATATTGGCATCTTTTTAGGAAAATGCGGCGGTTTTTTATGTCATACTACGTTAACAGTACCATTTCAATTGTGTTGTCTACACAGTAGTATGTGACTTGGTATTTACGAATTAAGGAGGCAGGCTGGTCAAACCAGTCTACTATGAACACGAACCGATCTTCAGATGCTGCCATTTAAATATATAAAATGATTTGAATAAGTAAATTTTGAGTAATTTAGATGCGAAATAGCACTTTCTTATAATTTCGATTTTGAATTTACTAATAAAACCTAGAAAAACTATATAACTTTCTTCCAATTTCCAATGTCCAAAATCCATATATGATAATTATGCAAATTTTTATTAGTTTTCCATAAGAATGTCCAGAATCTTTGTGAAAAATCTTCCTAAAAACGCCACCGAGCAGCAGCTAAAACAGTTTTTTTCTGCTAAAGGAGAAGTGACTGATGTTAAACTCCTCAAAGAAGCCGACGGAACCTTCAGACGAGTCGCCTTCATTGGGTTCCGTGAAAAAGGGATCTCAGAAGTCCTTACAAAATATTTTGATAAAAATTACATAGGAACCTGCAAAATCCAAGTCGAAGAAGCCAAGCCACAAAGTGACCCTTCCTTAAAAACTTGAAGCAAAAAACAAAAGCAAAAACCAGCCAAAAATGAGCCACAGAAAGAAGAAGAAAAAATCATTGAGGAATCTACAGAAAACTCTGATAATAAAAATCTAGAAATAGATCCTTCACGACTGTTTTTAAGAAATTTATCATATGGGGTCAGCAAAGAAGATATTGAAGACCTTTTTTCTCAATTTGGAGCTATTGAAGAAATCACACTCCCAATAGATGCAGAAAACCATAGGCCCAAAGGTTTTGCATATGTGAAGTTTGCAGCGACTGAGTCTGCAGTGCAAGCTTTTGATAAATTAGACAGAAGTGTATTCCAAGGGAGACTGCTCCATATAATCCAAGCTAAAAAGAAGCCTGAAGTCATTGTAGAGTCTCACGCACCGAGTTCTTATAAAAAAATTCTGGCGGCAAAGCTTAAAGAAAAAGGCAAAAATTCTAATACATGAAACACGCTGTTTTTAAACCCTGATTCGGTAGCTTCAGCCATGTCAAACAAATTGCATATGAGTAAAGGAGAGTTTATGGACACAGGAGCTGATGATTTAGCTGTGAAGATATCGATGGCTGAGACAAAGATTTTGCAAGAAATTAAGGAGTGGATGCAGACTCAAGGGATCAATTATGAAGCTTTTAATGGAGATAGAAATTCAGCTGCTAGGAGTCAAAATGTGATTATTGTGAAAAATCTGCCTGGGAGCTCATCACTCTCGGATATGCAGGATATTTTTTCGAGGTATGGAGCAATCGGGAGATGCTGCATGCCTCCTTCAAAAACTATAGCAATTGTGGAATATTTAGACTCAGCAGCTGCAGAAAATGCTTTTCAGCATGCTTCTTATTTGAGCTATAAATCCCTACCCTTATATCTAGAATGGGCGCCATTAAACACTTTTGATAGTGAATATACAAAACCTATAGAAATTACCAAAGCAAGCACAAACACTTTATTTGTAAAAAACCTTTCCTTTGAAACTACAAGGCAAAAGCTAGAAGACCATATGAAGCAGTGCGGGACAATAAAAAGCATCCGAATTGTCACTAATAAAGGATTACCTTGTGGGTATGGCTTCGTTGAATATTCAACTGAAAAATCTGCAAGCAAAGCATTAAGGAATTTAAATAATTCTTTATTAGATGGCCACGCATTAAAATTATCTGAGGCAAAAACCACTATACAAATACCCCAAAAAAGACCTAGAGTTGAAGAAGAAGTCAAAGAGAGTGATAACAGAATCAAATTATTAGTCAAAAATCTGGCTTTTGAAGCCACAAAAGAAGAATTAAAGAATTTGTTCCAAAATTTCGGGGAGGTCAAAAACGTAAGAATTCCTAGCAAAGCTCAAGGAACACATCGAGGATTTGCATTTGTGGAATTTTTAACTCATGATGACGCAGAAAATGCGATGACTTCTCTGCAAAACACACATCTATATGGAAGAAGGCTAGTGTTAGAATGGGCACAAACAGAAGAAACTATGAGCTCAATCAGAAAAAAGCAGCAAGTTTAATAACAAATAATTTTTATTTATAAATTCTCATTTCTGTTAAAAATGGTAAATTCAAAAATATCAACCAATAATTTCCATATTTTTGCAATAAAAGAAATGTCGCAGTCATCTGATGTCAAATTACAAATCTTCAATAAACTCTTCGAAGGCCCAGACAACCAAGTTTGCTTTGATTGTAACATGCCTGACCCAACCAGCTGCTCTTACAACCATGGGATCTTTCTCTGCTCTAAATGTGCTGATTCTCATAGAGTTCTTCTGCCTGGTATTTCCAAGATTAAGCTAATAGTTGAAGAAGAGTGGGGCTATAAAGAGCTAAAGTTATTGATCTCTGGTGGAAACTCTACATTGAGAGAATTTTTGACTTATTATGAAATCGGCCCTGATACGCCAATAAATGTAAAATATAGAACCAAAGCTATGGACTATTATCGGAAAATGCTTGATACTATCTCTGAAAGAAGAACATACGAAATTCCTTTTCCACCAAAAAATGTCGGCTCAGAAGTAATCAAAGAAGAAGAGGAATCTAAAGAGGAAAGAAGGCTCCCAGACAGCCAAGACCTAGAATGTTTGCCGAATCCTCAAGAGGAAAAATTTTTAATGGGCACTGAGACAACTTCAACGGGAATCCTTTCCAGTATGTTTTCTAAGGTGGTAGAACTAGGAAGCACAGCAAAAGAAAAGGTAGAAGGAATTGGACAGTCAAAGGCAGTGAAAACGGTAGAGTCAGCAACACAGTCAGCAGTAGAAACTATTGGGGAAGGGGTTAGCATGCTTGTAGGGAAAGTTAAAGGGGCAGTGTATGGACAAAAAGGGCCGTTAGAATCTGAAGTATCAAAAGGCGGGTATGTAGATGTGGTGCAAAATAACCGGCATAGTTATGAAAATATTGACTCAAATCCTATGGTGAGATTGAGAAAACAAGAAATTATGAATTTAATTGGACAGCACGAAGGTGAAAAAGGTGCAATTGGGTTCACACAAGGAACTTCTGGAACCTCAAGCTTAGTTAGTTAATCAATTATACTTACCCATTATTTTTCAAATTCAATAATTTAATGAGTTAAAAATCTATCTGCTTTGAAATTCTTAATAATTATGCAAAAATCCATAATCAAATCCAATATGAAAAAGCACAAACCAAACCAAAAACAGAACATCAGTATTTCAATTTTTGATACTTTAGAATCCCTTCAAATTTCTGGGCAGCTTTTAACAACTAAACTTGACCCACATTTTTCTAAACACTTATCCAAGCTTCTCTCCGAATATCAGCAGCTTCTTTTAACTCTTTTGTCTGAAAAGAACCAATTTGAACTTAAAGTATTTTTTATTTAGTGCCAACAACTAGCTGAAAGTTTATTAGAAGTCAAAGAGGCAGAAATTAAATTAAAAAATAAACTCAATAAAAAACAAACTTTGTGAAATGCAAGGGAACAAGAAATGCTTGAAGAAGTTGAAATAATTAAAAAACATTTAGAAGAAGGTAAAGATATGTGGACTGAGCAACTAAAAAAAATAGAAGAAGCAATGAAAGAGCAGGAAAGAGAAAAGCAAAAATTAAGATCAAGCTATCAGAAGAGGCTAACTGATATTGATCAAGAACTGGACGAAATTATGCATTTGCATAGACAAAAGTTGGACAAACCTATAAAACTTGGCGATATTTTGCCAAGTCTTTTTTCTCAAGAAGAACTGCAAGAGGAAAAATTAGTTGCACTTGGAGAACTTTCTGAAAGAAAAAATGAGGACATCAACATACCAAAAATCACAGAAAACTCAGAAAAATTTGATATTGAGTCAAAATCAAGCTTAGATATTTCTATTGATAAGCTAGATTTAAAAGGAACTCAGAAAATTGTTTATGAAAAATTAATTGAGCTGAGAAGAAGAATTCATAGATTTAGGGACGAAGATAGCTGCTTGACCAGTGAAGAAGGCACACTAGACTCATTGCCTTCAGATTTAAAATCAATCAGCCCATCTCAGCTAGAAAACTCACGAAAAACCTCAGCTGCCTCAGAAATTGAATATGGAAAAACCGTTCCTGAAGCCAAAATTATTGCTGCGGTCTCCTCTAAACTTCTGAAATTTGCAGGAGTCGTTTTTGGAGGAAAAGGAAGCAATAAATACAGAAAAGAGCTGACAAAGCAACTAGGATCTGAAAAACTTTCTATAGAAGAAAGAGAAGACATAGTTTTTAACTTAATTCACGAAGAAGGAACTATAAAAAAGCATGACGCTCAGATTAAAGAGCAGCAGAATGAAGAAATTTCTATAAATAAAGACGAAAAAGCATGGGATAATATATCAGAAATTCCTTCAGAAAAAAACAAGGATTTAGGCTTGTCGCAGGATTTAGAAAATTTATTTTCACATGAAAACATTCATAAAAGCTCAAGTTCAGAAGAAGAAGAAGAAGAAGAAGAAGAAGAGGAGGAGGAGGAAGAAGAAGAAGAAGAGAGTGTAGACGAAGAGAATATCATTGATTTTAGTGAGGTTAAGGTTAAAAACATAAAAGAAGAAGAAAAAATTGAGGAAATTCAGCAAGAAAAGCAAGAATTTCATGAGGAATTTTCTGAAAACTCAGTGAATATTTCAAAATCAATTATAATCCCTCCACAGTCAGAAACTGTAATTGTCACTTCTATACAGTCGCCAATCCAGAAACCCTCGATAATTGAAACAAATACACCTCTTTTCGCTTTAGAAGCAGAAGAGGTTATTTCTTCAAAGAAAAAGTTCCAGCAAAATCAAAGAGAGCCTGATCTGGTGAATTTAAGTATAGTAAATGAAAGCAACATGTTCTTTATCCCGACCCTTTCTCTAAGCCAAGAAAGATCTAGTTCCCGTGTGCGCCAATCGTCTAGGGTTCAATTACAGCCCGAAGAAGAATTGCTGAGGCGACCTAAAATCAATACATCTCAAGATGAGTCTTCTGCTGCTTCTCTACCTAAAATTTCTGATGAAATTGTTCCAATCGTAATTTCCAATCATCCTTCAAAACAGAAAATTGATAGAAAGCCTATATCTATGTTGAGCAAACTTCCTATAATACCTCGACCACCTTTAGAGCCTCCTAAAAAAATATTGAATGTAAGAGGAAGGTCACATCAACCTATAAACCCGACCCAAAATAGAGCCCCTGGCTCTCCTCCAGCCAGAAGAAAAGCTGACAGCGAAATTAGATCTGCTTCGCCGACTCTTGCCAATAGATTTAGGATGAAGAGATTCAGGGATAAAGGAATACCAGCATTTAAAATAGGCAAAGGGTTTTCAAACCCTGCACAGCCTATTATTGCTCGACATGTTAATTTGAATAATATAAAAGTTATCTAATTTTTGAAATAATTAGCAATTATTCAACTGTATGAACTATAGCAAAAGCATATTAATTTTAATAGGAAATTTAATTATATGCCTGATAATAAAATATACTCATAAAGAATTTCCTCGTGCCTTTGATAACTAATTTTTGCTTATAAAAATGTCGATTCCACTCTCCCAGCCATCATCTAACCCAAGAAAGATTCCGAGTGTTATCTTCATTGTACTTTTTACATAGGAAAATGTCCCAGAGTTCTCCTCACAATACGGAGTGGAAAGTATCTTAAATCAGTTGAATGAGCTCTATTCAAAATACAAATTCATGGAAGCTCAATTGCTGAGGTCCAAACAAGTGCTCACAGCAAAGTTGCCAGATATAACAAATGCATTGGAGACTGTGAATTATCTCGTATCTGCAGATAAAGACCTTATTTTAGACTTTCAGCTTTCAGATGCCTTATGGACAAAAGCAGAAGTTCCAAGAAGCAATACAGTGGCTTTATGGTTGGGAGCTAATGTGATGCTTGAGTACTCCCATGAAGAGGCAAAAGAACTTTTAGAGAAAAACCTCTCTGGAGCTCAAACAGCACTGGATTCGACCAATGAAGACCTGAAATTCTTAAAAGAACAAATCACAGTCTGTGAAGTCAACGTTTCACGAGTTTACAATTATTCTGTTTATCTACGCCAGCACCAAGCTAAATAAATAAGAATTATCCAATTAATAAATTTTAGTTTGATATTCATCATTTTCCAAAAAATATTGTTCAAAAAGCTGAAGGGTTTGCAAATAGTTCTGCTCAAGCTTTTCCATCATATTTTCATACTGATCCCTTAGCTTCTTTAATAGTTCGCTATGATGATCAGTTAACTGCGAAATTTCTACTCTATTTGACGTCGAAATTTTTTCCTTGAAATACTCTTCCAGTTTGACTATCGCATCATCATATTTCCCTTCAATTTGATCTCCCAGCAAATCCCTATAATCTTTTAATTTGCTCACAATAACATCGGCAAGATCAGAACTATTGCTAGGATTTGCTAAATATTCTTCAATGATATGGTCAAAATTTATTTTTATTGAAGAAAATAAATCTTTATTATAAGGAGACTGAGGAGAGCCAGGGGATTCTGGAATTGATTTGACTGGGGACTTTTTGGTTTCAGAGGAAAGGTGATAATGAAGGTTTTGGATTTTCTCGTGATATTCACTTTGCAAATTTGCTAGCTGTTGCTTATAGTTTTCAATGATTTTATTGGACTGATTTGTCCATTCATCATGGATTTTAGGCTCTGGGATAAAATCTTGGTCCATTTGTAGAGTCAAGGATTCTAAAAAATTTGTTTCTTGGCTAACTTGATAAGCAGAACTTGGGTTGGGAATTTCTACAGGTGTTCCGCCTGCGTCTAGGATTAATTTATTGAGATATCTTAGTGTTCCTTGCTCTGAGTTAATAGTTTCTGCTAACGCTTGCTTGTGCTCGGTTAGCTCATTTTCTAGTCTTGCTCTATATTTTCTTTCCTCTTGAAATCTGTCAAGCAATTTTTGGTATTTTTCGCTGAATTCTGACTTATGACTATTTAGCTCTCTCAGCTGCATTTCTAATGTTTTTTCCAATTTCTCAATTTTTTGCTTGTCTTTTCCGTGCTCGTTTATAGCATCTTTATGGACTTCTCGATGGCTTTCTACCTCTTTTCGGGTGTTTTCTAGCTCTCTTTCTAATTTATTATACGCTATTTGTAGGCTTAACTTTTCTTCATTAATTTGGCTTAATTCTTCTTTAAGACGAATTATTTCTGCTTTGTACTCGTTTACTGTTGCAATTTCATTTAAAATTTCATTTAAATGTGGAGCATTTTGGACAATTTTAGCCCTACTTGCAAATCTAAGCGTAGATAAAGTTTGCTGGAAATTCATGGCAGCTGGAGATACAGTGCAGACAATCGCAGTCAATGAATTTCCACCCAAGGCAAAGCTTAAAATCCTCGTCAACTTGCTATCTCTATACGGAATGTGCTGAGTTTTTCCTTCAGCAAGCTTATTTATCACATGAGCAAGCGTAAATAGCGACTTATTTATATGTCCAGTCTCTCCTAGCTGACTTTGATTTCTTATATCAAACTCATTAAGTCTTTCGCTACCTGCCAAATCTACCAAATTTAAGCACCCAAACCTAATTCTTCCATCACCTCTATCCCCTCTTGCTATACTTTCTATATACAGCTTAAAAATTGTGTGGGAGCGGCTAGAGTGTTCATGGATGCTTGTTTCTCTATAAGACCTATGCTCTTCTCCATAATTCATCAATAAAATAACCTGATCAAATGTTCATACTTGTTGGTGCTTCAAATTCTGTATTAAAACACCTTGCTTTGGGTCATCTTTTATTTTCAGATTATTCGACCCGGGAACTAGCAGATCATTAATATGCTCGTTGTAAATTTCTAAATAGGAAACCCAGACTGAGTATTCTCTATCAGCGTCCTTCGCAATGCTTTGAAAAATATCTTTAATAGAACAAGGCAAAATTCCAGGCAAGTCTGGTGTTCCAAGCATCGTATAGGTTTTGCCTGAAGTTGTTTGTCCATACATAAAAACAGTCCCATTAAAACCATTTAATACTCTCTGCACAATTGGCTTGGAAATTTGTTGATAAATCTGCTGAGAAGTGAACTCTGGGCCATATACGTGGTCATATGTAAAAGATTGTGGGCCTTGCCCTTCTGAATATCTTAGCTTTATATCTTTATCTCTGAATGGTGAAGAATCGCCTTGATTTGCACCTATTGTATAGATGGAGTTACTATTAGAGTCAGTGCACCAAATTTCTTCATCTTCATAAGGTTTTAATAGCGGTCTTACCCTAATGCACACTTGAATAGCTTCTCTATTACCTCTATTCATTTAAATTTAAATATATAAGAAAATAATGCTTATTTACGAAGACATACCTCCATACGTTCTCTGTATTTCTTTTCTAGTTTTCTGTATTAATTTTTCCTCATTAACGGATTCCAATAATGCTAAAAATTTTTCTATTAAATCTTGGCATTTCCTATCTTTGTTGTTTTTTCTGCAAACTTTTTTGATTAAATTAAACAAGTTTTCTAAAAGATGTTTGGACTCTTGGAGAATTTCACTATAAAATAAAGGCTGGTTTGCGGATTCTGGAGGTTGAAACATTCAACTTCTTAATTTTAACTGAATTTCGCAGCCGTCTCCCATAGATATTATTGGCCTAAGTTCTGGCCCTGGATCACAGTTAATAAGCGGATGTACAACAAGGCCATTATAGGTGACGTAAACTTTATTGTAATTGGTCATTCCTATCCCTACAATATCTCAAGACCCAAAGCGAGGACCAAGCGATACTTCTTCATCTCCCTTGAAAATTTTCCCATTAATACCTTTATACGAAATTCCGGTTCCATCGATTCCTATAGTAATATCTTCATATTTCCCAGCCCTGAGGATTTTTACTTCATAATAAATCACAGTCCCGACCCTATTTTTGTCTCAATTAGTTACCAATGGTTTTTCTGTGGTAATTTTCACTTTTTCACGACCACTTTTATAGATCCCTTTATGGTCCTCTAAAGAAATTTCTCCATTTCTTGAAATCATATATCTTTTAGTATTTTTTTCAGGCAGACGAAACTCAGAAATATCACACAAAATGACTTTATGCTCTTCTTCGCAGTTACAGCGAAAATGAGGATTTAAATATAAAAGAAACCTTTTATTGTGACCAAGATGGGCTGCACAATAGCAGACTGTGCATAGAGAAATATTACAGTCAATACAATAAATTAGTAAAGGGTTTTTCCCAACATAGCACATAAACTGCTGGGTAGAATGGCTTGTGCACTGCCCTGAAGCATGATGATATTGGAGAACTTTGGGTAATGATAAAATTTCAGCTAGAATGAGGACAGTATTTTTTAGTATGTCTACTATAAATTCGCTTTGGTTTTTCCCTTTAGCTATAATTTTCTCTAAAAGTTCTAATACATCTCTATGCCGTTCAAGTTTAAAATAAAAAGGAACTTCAAGCATAGCTTGTAAAACCCTATATTCATTTAAAAATTCGCTTTTCATGGCCTCCTTCATTATATCTAAAGAATTTGGACCATAATAAGCTATAGTGGACTTTAAAAACCCTGAATCTGTTTTATCACCCCCTAGTGCTCGCTTTGGGACATCAGCATCTCATAATATTTGTAAAAGAGTCAGGGTATTATCATCAATAAATCTTATAGCAAAATCGTATAAAATATTTGGAGTAATATTACGCTTTATAGCAATAGGAATGATACCTAAAAATCCAATATCAACTAATTGTTCTTGAAACCCATGCGTAGCAGGCTTATACTGCATAATTAGAAATACTGAATCAATTAAATTTCTTGAACCTTTTCAATCAAATTTCATACACAGTTGCAAAAAATCGCTTAAAATATGCGAACTTGATAAGTGCTCATAAATTTCTGAACTGTGGCTTGAACCTAGAATCAAAACTTTTTTTAATGCTAAAAATTGAGCTTGAATATTTTCAAAAAAGAGCCCAGACCTAAGGGCGAACAACTCTCGGATAGTGCTGGAATCAACCATGCTCCAGTCCTTAAGTCACAATCCTCTTCAGACCTTTACAAAAGGATGGTTGAAAGGTGCTTTAGAATTTGAGTCTTTAAAAGCATCAGCTAATATACAATCTATCGCTCGGTCTTGAAAACGTATTTTTATAGCTTCTTGCCTTTCTTTATCAGAGCAATCCCTAAGCGTTGGTAATTCTTCAAGACTTCCAGAGCCACAAAGAGTGTACAAGCAAAGACCGAGTCCTCAGAGATCAGACAATAAGGTATCTCGATAATTTGGAGAGGGATAAATATGGTCTAACCTAGAAACTCCACAATTAAGTGCATAATTTCCAGTCATAGAGACTTTCAAGTTATACGAATACTTTTCTGTAGAAATTAATGAATTCGCTGAAATTGGCCCTCTACACAATAAAACGCTATCAGGGAAAATGCTGTTAAAAAATATTCCCTTCTGCTGTGCAGATTCTATAACATCTAGGAGCCAAATATATGCAAAAATACACACATCTTTAGAAATCTTGTCTATTTCTGAGCTGGATCGTAAAAGTCCTGACACTTGCTCAAGAGAAATTCCTTCAATAAGCTCACTGACTAGTATGACTAGTCAATTATCATTATCATAGACTTCAAAAACATCTTTAATTTCTACAAGTTTAAGCTCGCCGCAGATAGGAGTTAATGGTTGGATTATTCGGTGAATTTCTTGGGCTTGGCTATAGGAATCACAAGCGATAACTTTTAGATGGTAATTTGTAAAATCTAAATCATGAGCTATAAATGCATCTTTTGAATTAATGTATTTGTGAGTAATTGTGTATTCTTGGTAATTGTAAGAGTTTGGGAGACGAACTGGGGCATCAAGAGGCTGTATTAAGGAGTCAGAGCGGAATTTAAGAGCCCTCTCCCATAGAGCATCATAAAAGTCCATATGAATTAATTTTATTTAATATTTAGTAATAATTTATACAAAAATATCAAATCTTTTTAAGCATAAGCCTCCAAAAACTCAAGTCTAAATGATATTTCTCTTAATTCTTTTTAATTAATTAAATTAAATTAAGATTAAATAAATCAAAATTTTAGAAAAGTTTAATAATTAAATCCAATCATAGGATTGAGCATCTAGATACCCTCTTTCGTATTTCCAACAGTCTTCTTACTTCAATTTTAGAATTTCTTTTATGTTTGAAACACAAGCATGACAAATTCCTACAGGAATTGAGTTATCTATACTGTTTTGATAAAAGTCCCATTATCTTTACCAATCTAATTATTTGTGCCTAAGTGCTTATAATAATCGCAAATGATTTTAACTCATCTTTCACCTCTTCATAATCAAATTCAGCTGTTTCTGAGAGAATTGAGGATGTGCGACTAAATTTTGCAATAAAACGCTTTTTAAATCAGCTTCCTTAATGAATTTTTCAATAAAAGCATCAAAGGTTGTTTGCTTATAAAAAGAATAAAGAAGCTGCACTGAACTTTCATTTGTATCAAAAGCGCTGTATAAATTTAGATAAGCCGCAGGTAATAAGACTCTGCTTATACAATAATTTTTTTGATAAATATATTTACCCTCTCTTCCTTGATGAATATCTGATGGTGTATAGCTTTTTGAACCTTCATAATTTGATAGTCTGTCATTCTTAATGAAATCTTTGCATCCTCCACAGCTGCTGTTTGACCATTCATGTTTATAATTATATTAAAGCTATAAAATAATGAATAAATGTTTAATAATATGGTATAATTTTTATTAGTCAGCGTTTTAATTAGTTAAACTAAGAATTCAAGTAAATTTCAAGCTCATTTTTCAATAAAACGGTTAAGAAAAAATCGTCGTTTCATTTTGGGTTTAAAATTTAAAAACTATATTAGAAACTTTAATATAAATTGGTTTCTACTTTGATTTATATTCTAAATTAATACGTATTCACATCATAAAATCATAAAATAAAGACCTAGGCTACTACTTAAATTTTGAGCTTCCTTAAATAACGCAAAACTTAGAATTGTATAAAATATCTCACTCAAGACTTGAATTATTAAGTATTAAATGCTTTTCTTTATAATTAGCTATTTGGAATCCCATCAATCATTAATGTAATAATTTGTTTTTAGATATCGCAATTGAAACTGATATTTTGTTAAAAATGGAATGTATTTTATTTTCATGAAAGATCACAATATATTGGAGATATTATCTACTTTTTAAATTGTTTTTAATGCACATGTTGCGTGATGGAGATAGATATTAAGTAGCCCAGAAATGAATTAAGAATTTACGAAACTATTAATTTCTTTCTTATAAAATAGCTTTCAAATTATATTTTCTAAAGCATATTATTTAAAAGAAGTGTACATAGAGTTCAAGTGAATCTTATTTCTGTCAATATTACAATATAATTGAAGTTATTTTCTTAAAAAAAATTCACAATATTTAAATGAATTTGATAATAAATTCTCATAATTATAAATTTTTGCATAGAATGATAATTCCATTCAAGGGCCGATTTTAATTTGCTTTGCTAAAGGCTGGCTATACTTATATGCAAATTTGCTTTATTGTGCTCAAAAATGGAAATTTTGACAAAACTCAATACTTCAAGCTATTTTTTCTCTCATGAATGTTCGCAATATTCATTAAGAAGATTTAGGATATGTCTAAATATATTATAATAAATTTTTTTTAAATCATAAGCCTTAACTTAATAAGCCTAATAATTGAGCAATTCCATAATCGAGACTGTATGCTATATATATAAGAAATTTTCTATAGCTGACAATTTTTATATCTAACTATAAAAATGGAACATTAATCAATCATTCAAATAGCCCTGAGAAAAGAAGCTCTTAATCAAAAACTAAAAGATACATTAGACTTTTTTGGATGTCCAGATATCAAGATATCATAAGAATTGAAAATTAAAAATCAAAACCTTTTCAAATTGGACCCGGGAAAATAACGATGAGCGTATATAAAATGGCATGATTCTGATGTATAAAATTAAGAATGCTAAGTTTATTTGAGTTCTGTGACAATTCTTCAATAGGAGTTAAAAATAATTATATTTCAAATTTTAATATAGATTCTGGCCAGAAGCTTGACCTAATCAAGGAAATTAGTTGATACCAAAAAAAATAAAATTAACCAAATTGATTAGTCAGTTTTTGTTAACGGATACTTAAATATTTCAAACAGGCACTAAATTTATTCTGCTTTATAATCGATTAGCCTTGCAGCTTAAATTACAAAATTCGGTATCCATGTATATCAGAAATTTTGAGAGTTTGCTTCCATTTTCTGTTTGACGTCATCATGAATTTCTGTCAATAAATGTCAAATCATCAATGAAAATGATTAAATAAATGAAAAATTAATGAGCAAAAGTCGTTAGTTGAGCTCTTAATTGATTCTTGGGCCTTCATAATTGCTTAAGCAATTAAATGTTTAATAAACTAAGAGAAAGCAATATTTTCTTTATATATTTATTTATAACAGAACTTGCTTCAAATGAGCTTCTTTATAAAGCAATTTTATAAGTACATTAGAATTAATGAATATATTGCTAAATCAATTTTTAAAGCATCACAAAACTTTTTCATGCTTAACAGAAAATTTGAATGCAACAAAATACTGATCACATATTTAATTCAAAAAATTAATCAAAATTTCCACCATTAAAATGGAAAAGTCTCTTTGCTTTCTGATAAAAATTGTTAATAAATGGTTAATAAACTGATTTGTAAACTCAACAGTTTGGACGGAAGCCTTCCACCAACAACATCTCCAAGTTTTATATATCGATTACCACCTAATGCCACAGTTGCTTTTCAAATTGAAGCAGGATCTCCAATTATGACCGAAAATATCAATTTTTGTGTAAGCATATGAAACGGAATAACCCAAGCCACAAGGCAATACAAAGGGTGTGTGAATTCCTTTGGACACTGAATTTGTGAGGTAAATTTCGATATCCCTGGTAACTACAGTTTTTGGGTCGAGAATGCAATTGAAAAAAACGGCATTTTAAGAGGGATAAAAAACTGAATCGTTGTAGATCCTGACATTAAAATTGGGGGAAGATCTTTACCAATCAATGGGATTTGCATGCAAAGCGTTTTGCCGAGATGTTGTGGAAGTTTTGAAAGATGATATGAAGTGTTGACTCATCAAAAAGAATTGGGCTATAACATGTTCCATTTTGCCCCGATGCAGGAATTTGGAATCTCTGGAAGTCATTATAGCTTAAATGACCCAAATAAGCTTAACAGTGAAATTTTTAAGGCCTATGATAATGAAGAAGATAAGTTGAAAGCACTAGAAAACTTACTGAGCAGGCTAGACCATGAAGGTGTAGGCTGCATTATAGATATTGTGCTCAATCATTTATCGCCTGGCTCTCCATTTTTAGAAAGCTGCCCTAATGCGACCTGAAATTTAACCACTGCTCCTCATCTGAAATCTGCTTTTGAGCTAGACACAGCTTTACAGAACTTTTCCAAAGCCCTTTCTAAATGCCAAATATCAAAATTTTATAGTAAAAATAGAATCGATAGCCAAAGTGATGTAAACGTCCTCTTGGGTATTTTGAGGTCCGATGTGGTAAATCCATTCAAAATCCATGAATTTTTCATGATAAATCTAGACAAGGCAAAAAAAGAATTTTTAACATGTCAGAATAATGAAAAAATTAATGATGAAAAAATGGCAAAATTGTTGTCAGAAAGAGGGATTGAATGGTTTATAAAAAAATGTTGCTTGAAACATCAAGGAGAAGGTAGATTTCTTACAGAAGTCATCCCAGAAATGATATGGAAAGCCTGCAATACTTTAGGCTGGAATCATGAAGAAAGCATACAAAAAGGCCAAAAAGGAATAGAAATGGCAAATCTCTACCTCATGAAAAGATGTGACAGACATATTGATGACATTATGAGAAACCTTGACTATGAAATCCGGCCTAAAATAGGTCAGACCATTACATGGGATAATCCATTAACAAAACCAAATTTTGCACAGCTCCCTAATGGTGATTTCTGCGTATTTAACGGCTATATAAATGCATATAAAAAAGTTCACAAAGACTTTGCTGACAAGAGTGGATGGCATTTTTTGAGAAGAAATGTCATCGTCTGAAATGACTGTATAAAGCTTCGTTATGGATATAAAAAAGAGGACTGTCCAGAAGTGTGAGATTTCATGGAAAAATATGTCACGACTATGGCAAGGCTTTTTAAAGGCTTTAGACTCGATAATGCCCATAGCACCCCTATTCATGTCTCTGAATATTTATTAGCTAAAGCCAGAGAAGTGAATCCAAATTTATTGGTTACTGCGGAATTATTTACTGAAGACATTAATACTGATGCAAAATATGTCAAAAAGCTAGGACTGAATTTATTGATCAGGGAAGCTATACAGTGCCCAGATCCTGCTGCAATGGGAAAGTCTATATATCAATATGGAAACGGAGAAATCTTAAGCTATGGCTGCCTTGAAAAATCTGATTTATATAATGAATCTGTATTAGGGCTTACTCAAGAACATGGCAGTCTGAGATGGGAATCCACCCCGATCCCTGCCTTATTTTATGATTGCACCCATGACAATGATCCTCCAGCCAAAAAAAGGACTCCACAAGATTCCTTGCCTCATGCATTTTTAACAGCATTTACCAATTGTGCTGTATCTTCTACCCGCGGCTACGATGAATTTATCCCTAGAAATCTCTCCGTCGTTAGTGAAAAGCGCCTTTACTCCGCTCCTGTCCATGGAGCTCAGTCCATATCGGAAATTTCTTTATTCGAAAATACAGAAAACCCTATTAAAGTTTATGTAGAATATGCAGCAGAAAATAATTTCAAAGAAGTTGCTATTAAGGGCGAATGGGACAATTGGAATAAAAAAATAAACCTCAATCATATTGGGGATAATAAATGGGCAGTCAAGTTGTTATTCCCAAAAAGTTATGATAGGAAAGAAATGGCTTATAAATATCTGATTGATGGGAGATGGCTAGCTGATCAAAGATTAAGGCTAACAGGAAGAGGCTCAAGAACGAATAATGTGCTGAAAATTGATTCAAGTGTAGAGGTAACACCAGGGATTTTTGAGAATTTGTACACTGCAAGAAAATATATCAATAATTTGCATGCACTTTTGGCTGTCCAGGGATATGATGAAATTTATGTGCATCAATATTGTGAAGACGTTTTTATGATTATTAGGCATAATCCTAAAAATGTCAATAGTTATGTGTTGCTAGCGAGAACTGCTTATAGACAAAACAGTAATCACGTCAATGTCAATAATATAAGACTCCCTGGAATTGTGGAAAAAATCGAATTCATAGGGACCCTTCACATGAAGCCTATCAGATTTGATGAAAATAGCCAGTTTATCAATGGTCTAAAAGGTGTCTTAGATATCTCAACAAATGTCAGCAGGTTTTGCCATGTTTTTAGAGATAATAAAGAAAATATTGATGTTGTAAATCTCACAGGTATCCCTCAATCCTTAGTAATTGTATTAAAAACTAGCCTTCTGCCTAATATAGAAAGTGCATTGAATGCGTCGTATTCTCAGCTTTCTAATTATGAAGACTTCAAAAAAGTATTCGGAGACTTGTCTCTCCAACAAATAAACCATATCCTCTGGCGTTCTAATTGTGAAGAAATTGAATCTTCTATGGTAAAAAGGGAGACCTATAAGTTTTCTCCTACAAAGTCTTTTAATTATGCAGGCTTTGGCGGATTTGTTACTGAAGTCCTACCCCACACAATAGGAAACCACCTAGATCAAGAGATTTTCTGCAATCTCCGCAAGGAAAACTGGATGATTGACTATTTCATTACAAGGCTCAAAAATTACGATCTGCCCCCTGAGTTTGTTAGGTTTATTTCTGATCATTTTGGAAATATTAAAACTTTGCCTCGTGGAATTGTCCCAAAACATACTGCAAAGTCAATATTCCTCTTATTCAGAAACTTGAAATATTATTTATTAAGAGATTTGTATAGAGAAAGTGAGCTCTTTAGCGGAGAAGACAGTTTTGTTGATAATCTAGGGACTAGCGTTTCGCAGTTTTGGGGACATATTCCAAGCTCAGTAAATCATATAAGCAAGTATACACTTTCTGCTGGGCTGCCCCATTTTTCAATTGGGCTGATGAGATCTTGGGGAAGAGACTCTATGATAGGGCTTAGAGGACTCTTATTGTGCACTGGAAGATATGAAGAGGCAAAAACTCTCATAAAAACTTTTGCTTCAGTGTCACAGAAAGGGCTGATCCCTAACTTGCTAGGAAATGGTAACAATTGTAGATACAATTCAAGGGATTCAACCTGATATTTTTTGCAAGCAGTTCAAGACTATATCAAACAAGTGCCAGATGGAGCCTCAATTTTGCACGAGCCAATAAAAATGAGGTTTAATGAAAATGGGGAAATTATCCCAGAAGACGAAAATGTTTTGCCGCTGAGTGAGGTTATTCAAAATATTTTCCAATCACATGCAGTTGGGATTGAGTTTAGAGAGCGAAATGCTGGGATGGCGCTCGATCCTCATATGTCAACTGAAGGCTTCAACATAAAAATATGGCTGGATATCAAAACAGGACTAGTTTATGGAGGAAGCCAATTCAACTGTGGGACATGAATGGACAAAATGGGAAGCTCAGCCAAAGCAGGAAATTTAGGTGTCCCTGCAACTCCAAGAGATGGAGCTGCCATAGAGATAACTGGTTTAGTCTATTCGAATACCAATTTCTTCGGGAAGCTTTTCAATGAAGGCAAATTCCAATACAAAGGTGTTAAGCTTTCTGATGGGTCATTTTTGTCTTATGAAAAATGGGCATCCCGCATTGAGGATTCCTTTGAAAAATTGTACTACATCCCTGAGGAAAAAAGCGGGCTTCCTGCAGATTATATAAAGACTAGAGGCATTTATAAAGACACAGTCGGTAGTGTAAAAGAGCTTAGTGAGTATCAATTTAGACCTAACCAATGTTTGGCAATGGTCTTTGCAAGCAAATTGTTTGAGAAAAGCCATGCAATTTCGGCTCTAAAGAAAATTACTGAAAATTTGGTGCCTGGAATTGGGAATGGACAATTAGGAATAAGAACTTTAAGTGAAAATGACAAAGAATACAGAGAGTTTTACGACTTGTCCAATGACTCTGACGACAAATCAATTGCACATGGATTCAGCTTCCATAATGGGCCAGAATGGATTTGGCCATTTGGATATTATCTGCGGGCACTTATGATATTCCAAGCTGAAAAGCCTGAATTCATAATGAAGTCCTTAACTGACCATAGGAAATATATAGAAAACTCTCCATGGATGTCTTTGCCAGAATTGACTAACAAAATGGGAAGACTGAATAAATTTGCATGCCCTGCCCAGGCGTGGAGTGTTTCTTCCCTGATCGAGGTGCTATTCGAGTATAAGAAATTAATTAAAAAATAAGCAATTTAATTATATCCTCCATCAAAATGGCAAAATTTATTTAATTCTGATAAATTAAAATGCCACAAAAGTTCATTTGCAAGCTCAATGGTTTAAATGGGTGCCTTCCTCCTCCAGCGATGCCGAGCTTTATTTATAAATTGTCCCCTAATAGTCTTGTCACCTTTGTTATTGAATCAAGATCTCCAATTCTTACCGAGGATACTTCTTTAATTGTGGATTTATGAAATGGGATTGATACAGTCCCACAGCAGTATAAAGGCACAGTGAATTCTTCAGAACATTGGACTTGTGAAGTAGAGTTTAATGTGCCTGGAAACTATAGCTTTTGGGTTGAGTACTTGGATAATAGTGGTGAAAAGTCAAGAGGAATAAAGAATTGAATTGTAGTAGACCCTGAAATTAAGATTGGTGGGAAATATTTGCCTATTAATGGAATTTGCATGCAAAGCGTTTTACCAAGATGCTGTGGAGAGATAGAAAGATGGTATGAAATTTTTTGTCATCAAAAAGGCTTGGGGTATAATATGTTTCACGCAGCACCATTGCAAGAGTTTGGACCTTCTGGAAGCCATTATAGTTTATATGACCCCAATATGCTGAATAATGACATTTTTAGGAATTATGATAGTGTAAATTTCATGTAGGAAGAAGAAAAAATGAAAGTATTAGAAAATTTATTAAATAGACTTGATGGTGAAGGTGCTGGATTTATAGTAGATATAGTCCTCAACCATTTATCTCCAGCAGCGCCATTCTTCGAAAAACACCCAAATGGGACTTGAAATTTGACTACAGCTCCCCATCTGAAGTCTGCATTTGAATTAGATATTGCCATACAAAATTTTCTGAAATCGCTTGCAAACGGCCGAGTGGCAAAATTTCGGAAGAATATAATCGAGAACTCCAATGACGTTGAAGTTTTGCTGAAAATTATCAGAAATGATGTAGTGAAAAAGCTGAAAATCCAAGAATTTTTCCATATAGATGAAGAAAAAGCTAAAAACGATTTCATCAATAATCAAACCGAAGAAAAAATAGTGGAAGAAGAAAAACTGAAACTTTTGCATGAAAGGGGACTTGAATGGTTTATAAAAAAATATGCACTTCTTCATGAAGGCGAAGGAAAATTTCTGACTAGAATCAATCCTATTTTAATATGAAAAGCATGCAGGTCGCTTGGATTCAGCACACAAGATATTTTAGAAACTGGAAAAAAAGCAATAAAAACTGTCAATTTGAATTTGCAGAAAAGATGCGAAAAGTTTATAGAAGATATTATGAGAAACATAAGCATAGATATCAGACAAAGAATAGGGCAGGAAATAACAGAGCATAATCCCTTTATAAAGCCTTGCTTTCATAGGTTAGTTAATGGTGATTTTTGTGTATTCAATGGTTATGTAAACGGGTATAAAAAGGTTCATAAAGATTTCGCTGACAAAAGTGGTTGGCATTATTTAAGAAGAAACGTTATAGTATGAAATGATTGCATAAAGCTACGCTATGGATATAAAAAAGAAGATTGCCCAGTTGTTTGAGAAATGATGGAAAAATACATCACGACTATGGCAAAACTTTTTAAAGGTTTCAGGCTAGATAACGCTCACAGCACTCCTATCCATGTTTCTGAATATTTATTAGCTAAAGCTAGAGAAGTTAACCCAAATATTCTAATCACGGCTGAGCTTTTTACAGAAGACGTCAATACAGATGCAAAATACGTCAAACGGCTAGGGCTTAACTTGTTGATCAGAGAAGCCATCCATTGCGCAGATTTGAATTCAATGGGAAATTCCATTTTCCAATATAGCAGTGGCGAAATTTTAAGCATAAATGCCCCTGCCACAATTAACTATGAAGATGATTTAACTTTTATGGGATTTTCATCAGAAATTCCACGCTGAGAATCTGCCCCAATCCCTGCTTTATTTTATGATTGCACCCATGATAACGATCCTCCAGCCAGGAAACGAACTCCGCAAGATGCGTTACCTCACGCATTTTTAACAGCATTTACCAATTGTGCCATTTCTTCAACCCGTGGATATGATGAATTTGTCCCAAAAAACCTTTCTGTTGTAAGTGAAAAGCGATTGTACTCCCCTCCTGATTATTCTTCTCAAGCAATTCCAGAGGTGACAGCAGTAGATTTTAATGAGGATCCTATTAGGGTTTATGTAGAATACTCAGTTGGAGGAAGATACAAAGAAGTCGCTGTGTATGGAGAATGAGATAATTGGACAAAAAAAATTAATTTAATGCCTATAGACAAGCATAAGTGAGGAGTAAAGTTATTATTTCCAAAGGATTATAACGACAAAGAATTGGCATATAAGTATATGATCGATAAAAAATGGGTTTTTGATCAGAGATTAAAAACAGTTGGAAAAGGAACAAAAATAAATAATTTACTATCAGTCAGCACAAATATTAAATCTTTTCCAGGAATCTATGAGAATTTATATTGCGCGCGTAAATTCATCAACTTTTTACATCTAGAGATGGCTGAAAAAGAATTTGATAGGATTTTTGTGAATCAGTGTAGTGAAGATGTGATGATGGTCGTGAGAAAAAATATAGAAAAGGAAGAAAGCTATGTGCTAATTGCGAGAACAGCATTCAAACAGAAATCAAATAGAATTAATGTAAAAGGGATTAGACTACCTGGATACGTTAATGCAGTTGAATTTATAGGAATCCTTAGTATGAGAAAGGCAAGATTTGAAGAGGATAAAAAATTTATTAACGGTCTAAATGGAATGTTGGATATTTTCACAAATTTTGATAAGTTTACTAGGGTAACTAGAGATTCAGCTGAAAAGGTTGATGTGATGGACTTGATTGGCATTCCACAAGCATTTGTGTTGGCTTTAAAATTAAAAGGTTAATATTCTCAACTTATGTTATTGATAGTTCAACTCTTGGCTTTAGCTTATCAACTGAAATCTAAAATTAAAAAAATGATCCTTATTTAATATGGGAGAGAAATAAATCTCATTAAATATTAGAATTTATTAAAAATGGCATCTGAGCAATTTATTCTGTATTTTTCAATTTAGTGGATATCATGCATCAATTTTGAAATGCTATCTTCTTGAGCTTTAAGTTTCTAAAATATTCTAAAGCCCTTACGCTTCTGCATAAATTTGGTATATCATCACATATTAGAAAATATTTGTTTGCCATAACTTTCAATACTTAAGCATAATAATTCAAATTATGCAAAGACAATTCAGAGAAATTCATTCTAAACAAATTTAATAGCTGCTTTAATAAAAATATTAAAGTTAACATTAGTAATATGTAAAGTTTTATATACAGTCGAGGGTTTTTCAATTTTGAACTGTTATGTCTTTATTAGCTTTAAATCAAAAATTGCAAGCAGTTGCTTCTGCAATAATGCTCCAATATAAAAGATCATATACTAAATCAAAAGCAAATGAGGAAAAATATTTAAGTCTCTTAACATGAGATTCCCTTTACAAAGCACAATTCCTACCCATCTAGCAAATCTTGGAAGTTGCATTCAAAATCTCAGTTTATCTTAATATAGGCCACTATTTTTCTGACTCAAATTTTTTTAATTTATGAACCAAGATTGCGGCTCATCTTGAACTATTGCTATGTAACAAATAGGAGAAGATTGATGCGATCCTGGTCTTATAAACCAATTGAAGCCAAACATTTGTCTGAAAATTGCAAATCTGTCCTATTTATTATTAGGAAAATTTATCTTGATGTCAAAGGTATATTTTTAAAGCAATACTTATCTGCTCAGAAATGGTATTGCTAGCGTATAGGGAGACCATTTGATCATGCTGTCCTGATTCTGAAGGGCTTAGTATCCTTTAAAAGGCAACGCGATTAATCAAGAAATAAATAATAAATTGAATAATAATTTAGAGTATGACGCTTTTGAAGTCAATGACCAAGTATTTGGCGACGCATTTGAAGTCCTTTCATAAGCGCGGCGTTAAGAGAGTGACGTTGGAGAAGCGAATTCTCGGGCTTTTCTTCACAAAGAAAAATGTCAAAATCAAGCCACCGAAAAAGGAATACTTGCGATGCAAAGTAATTAGAGGACACAAAAGAGTCAACAGGCAAATCCAAAGGTCAATTGTGCCTGTAAGAACCTTAAACAAATGCGACGAATCAAACACTCTCTCCATGGAAATTTGAGAAGTGATGATAAAGCATTACTTCGGCAATGAAAGCGAGCTCGAGTCAGTGAGCAAAACAGAGAGCGGACCCAAGACTGATGGGAGAAGCAAAAGGACTGCAAGAGATAAAGCATCCCAGAATAGCTACAACTCGTTCTTCTGCCGAGAATACTTTCAATCAGCAGCAGTCAGGCAATCATACTTTTATTATATCGAATACTTATTTTCGTATCTTAATCCTGAAGATTTATGCGAAAAATTTGACCTAAGATGTTGCAAAAACGAGCATGACAGAAAATGCATTCAAAAGTGGCTTATTTTGAAGAAGTACCTTAGCTATAGCATGATTGAAGACCTTAACTTGGAGCCTTATCTTCCTATTCAGGAAGAAGACTATTTTTTACCAATGCTGCTAGATTTGGAAAATACCGAGGATTAAGCAAAATGATGCTGATGATGAATTATAATTAATGAAATTCGTAATAAGACTAAATTTGCTTATTTTTAGCAAATCTTACTAAGACAATTAAGGTATTTATTTCTGATGCCTAATGGGGTAACATTTTCATAATATTGCGAATATTGTGTAGGAAATAATTACCATCAGAATTTGTGCCCAGCAGACAAAACAAAGCTATTAATTTATTTATATTTCATATTTAATTCTATTTTTATTTATATGCAGTTCATACAGCATTATCAATATATTCTCAATTAAAGCTTATTTATATATAAACTCTATTTTCAAAGCTTTTTCTTAAAAATTATTTGACTTAAACATTTTATTATAGGCATTATTCGTATCTGATTTTTATTAAGAAGTAAAATAAAGAACATAATGGTGAGAAAAATTGAAGAGGGCTCCCAATAGTGGATCATATGAAATTATAAATTATAAATGGTTAAAATATTCTCATATTAATATTAAAATATAAAAGCCATATATAATTTTTTTAAGTAATTATAGCTAAGATTTCAGTGATTGCGCAAGTTTAGGCACCTGCAATTAAATAAAATATTGGAGGAATACGTCTTAACATTAAAATTGGGCAAGCTGATGAAATAAAATCACTTACTCCAATAAACAAGCTTACCAGTACTATTTTTATTTGGTTTCTTTATTTTAATGCATAAAACTCTGCGGAATGCCAATTAATATGTTTAAAATCTTAATCGATAATTTATAAATTAATTCTGCATAAAAATAGATTAAATATTATATACTCAATTATGCTTTTCATATAATAAAATTAATCAAATTTATGTTTGAACAGACTTCGCTCTTCAAATGTTAAGAGTTCGGATTCAGAAATTTTTTTAAATTTCTGCGCTAGCTGCTCATTATATATCTCTGCTTAAAAGACAAAATTTTGTAAATCATCTTCTGCTCTTATACTACTTTATCAAATTTATATTTATTAAAAAATTATGAGTTCGCCTGAGCAGCATCTATCCTCCAATAAAACATGATTCTTTGTTGACAATCCAAAATTCATATTTAATTTCCTTATTACATTCAATAAATTGTAATTCTCTATAAAAAGTAAGCCTAATTAAAATCTTAAATAATTATGAATGAGTATAAAAAGTATCAAAATTTGAAAACAACAGAAAATCGAAGAGGAGCTCAATCAGTAAGCCCTTTTCAAACTAAGCAGTTTCGCCTTACAAGCTCTGAAGAAGGGCAATTATCAGCAATTACTAGGATTAAAAGAAAGCCTGCCTATTCAGTGTCGCATGAACCTGAAAGATCGAAAACACTAATTGACATTGCTTCAGAACAAATTCTAAAGCAAAAACAAAATAACTATGTATCTGAAAAATCTCAAACTTTACGCTTGAATCTCACTCAAAAGCCGTCCGTTTCTTCTTCACATAAACTTCTGAGACATAGCAAAGCAAATGCTTATTCAAGCATCACAGAAAACTCTGAATTGCTTATGAAGCTCGAAAATACTTTGCAGCAGCGACGCAATTCATTTGATCCTATCACAACTTTAAGAACAATTCTTCCAAATTGGCTTATGTCGAGAAATGATTTTTATTCAGCTTATATGAAGATAAAGCAGCATGTTGGACTTAATTTAGTTGAAGTTTGCTTAGAATCGCCATCAAAAAGGACAGATAATGAAAAAGAGGCATTAGTTAAATGAGTCTCAAGTACAAAATTTTTTTCATCAATGCCAAAAGTGATAATCCAAGAGACATGTGACAAGTTCACGGTTTTAGAATTTCAGTCTGGTATAAAAAGTAAGTGTTTATTTAGTTATCAAAAAAGATGATGTCGCTGATTGCATGTATTTAATATATATTGGGACTGTAGGGATATATGTTGATGGGACAAGAGTTGGCCAAAGAGTTCAAGGGGATTCCCTTGGAGAGACTGCTCTTGATAACGTGAAACTAAGGTCAGCTGATGCAATAGCAGAGACACAAGCAATTCTTTTTAGGCTTAAAAAGGTAGATTATGAAAATATCATTCTAAACTTAAAAAAGCTGGAAAAGTTTGAGTACACCAAATTCCTCATGACTACCCCTTTCTTCCAACGATGAAGCTTTATAAAAGTCCAGAATCTAAGCAACTTGCTAGTGCAGTCTCAATATAAGCCTGGAGACAGTAATGATCATATAGTTATATATGAGAAAGAAGATACATGCAGCACATTTTATATAATAAAAGAAGGGAGTATTCAGCTCCAAACCTATACGCACTTAGAAATGCAAAATAAATGGCCAATCGGATCTAAACAGTGAAAGCTAAGGAAAATCACAAATAAATTTATTTACCCATTAAAAACCTTTCACAAAGGAGAGTTCTTTGGCGAGGCTGAAATAATTAAAAATTGCCCGAGAGAAACTCGGGCTGTTGCTATTGAGCAATCCACCTGCTTGGTTCTAAATAAAGATGAATTTCTTGATCTATTTCCTGCAAAGGAGAAGGAATTTCTTTCACAGAGATATAAAATGAGGATGCCAAGCAAAGAAGAAATGGAAACAGAAATCAAGCATGAAATGTTCTCGAATGAAGAAAAAGCAGAAATCCTATTAAAAGCTATGAACCTGGGCCATGGGTTCGAAGGAGGAAGAGACTACTTACTAGATCCGGTATAACTTATATAGAGAGCAAAAAGACTTAAAGGATGGTATAGTTCTTTGAAGGAAAGAACTCGTAGACAAAGAGCCAAAATTCAAAGCAAAATAGTGGATCAAACTGAAGAAAATCTAGACACATCTAGGTAATGAAGAAATTTGTATACAAATTAATCTTAAACTTAATTATAGTATTTTCTTTAACATCATTACTCAGGTATCAATTCCTCAGCTGCCTCAAAACTGCACTTGGGCGATTCATGCTAAATTCTGCAAGTCCTACATAATGCGCCACACTGACCTCGATGACTTCAGCCTTGATATTTGCGGGATGATTTTATAGGTGAACGCATAACCTCATAAATACAATATTTGTAAATGATATTTTGTTGAGAGAACCGAAAGATCTAGCTATACCATATTCAAATTATGTATAGAATTAATCAATTTAAGTAAATAAATGTAAGATTGGCATTTTTACACTACCACTCTATTAGGGTTATTTTCACAATTAAATCATTCAAAAATAATGTCAAAATTCTTGAGAAGAGTTGGAACGAAAAAGCAGGTCTTTTCTTATGACATTACTGTTCATTACCTAGAAATGGCTTTGACACTGCCTGTCCGTATCAATGTAGTATGAAAGAGACGTAATTTTAAATCTAGGCAAAAAAAGAATTGAGACAAGAAACAAAAATGCACTTTCGCCTTCGGTTGGAAGGGTAGAAATAAATGAAACACTAACAATGATCAACACTCTGTATCAAGAAAAATCAGGACAGTTCATGAAAAAGAAAGCTGCCCTTAGTTTTCAAGCAATCGTTGAAGGGAAAGGAATGAAAAAAGTAGGAAACTTAGAGCTTAATATTGCTGATTATCATATAAATCCGCTTAATGAGCAGGTTTTCTCAGTTGCAGGCTGTCCTGATAAAAATTCGCGGGTGTGCATATCGGTTAGAGCTCAGCCATTGGGAGAAGCTGTTCTAGCAGATAACATGAGTGAAGCTTCAGGGGTATCTGGAATCAGTATGGGAACTGAAGGAGATTATAATGGTCAGTTGTTCAATGAACAAGATTTAACTGGCTTTGAAGAAGAAGCCCACCAACAAAGAGTTGTCCCAGGTGTAAATGGGAAACCACCAATGCTTAAGCCAATACTTCGCCTTCCAGAGTCCGGCCCTATGAACCCAATGAGGATCGCTGAAGCAATGGAAAGTCAGCGCATCAAGCTTGAAGAAGACTCATCCAGCTCCAAGCTTTCAGACTTTAGAGCCCAGAATGCCCTTCTCGAGCGCGAGAATCAGCAACTAAAGACTGACAAAGAAGAGCTGAAAGTCGAGCTCGGCATTCAATACGAAAAATTCAAAAAAGACCGCGAAAACTTACTAGAGCATATAAAAAAAGTAGACACTGAGCGTGAAGAGTTCAGAAAAAGGGAAGAAAAAATCAAAATCAAGCTTACAAAATCCGAAGACAAGCTCTTGAAAATGAAATCCATCAATGAAAATTTACTGCAAGACCTAAAAGACGCAGAACTAAATTCAAGTCAAAATTCTGGGGACACAGAAAGACTGAGAAATGAAATACAAAAACTAAAAGAAAATGTTGGATTTTTGCAAGAAAAAGTGAAGGGCTTGGAAAACCAGATAGAAGAAATGGGCAGAGAAAACGCTAATTTGAAGAACAGCTTGAGCTATTCACAAGAACAAAATAATCAGCTGAAAACTACTATAGATAGGACAAGGCAGGAGTTTTCTGATTCCAGAGAGCAGTTAGTGGGGAACGCTCCAGAAGACAGCTCATTTGCTGCTTATAAAAAAAAGACTGATCTAATGATAAATAATTACAAACGAGAAATCACTTTGCATGAGCAAGAAAAAGAAGAAGCTCTTTCAAGGCAGACTGAGCTCATGCTTGAGCTCCAAAAAGCAAAATCTGATGTTGCCATGATTGAAGATAAGTATAAATACAGGCTGAAAGAGTTGGAAACTGAGAATAATGAGATTAAAGAAGAAAATAATAACCTTAACCAAAAACTAGACGAGGAATCCCAATCTAAAAGGCTTTTAGAAAGGCAAACCATGACCGTCAAAGGAGATGCTGAGTCCAAGCTTATACGACTTAATAAGCAATATCAAGAGCTGAAAGCACAAAAAGAGCAGCTAGAAGTTCAGCTGGCCGAATCCGAAAGGACTCATAAACAGTCACAAATGGACACTGGCTCTTACAATATTCAAAAACTGCAGGAAAAAATTTCTTCTCAGGAAAAATCCTTAAATCGGCTTAAACAAGAGCTCAAAGAAAAAGATCTTGAATTAGAAGATATTTACTCCCACAAAGAAACACTAGAAAAAGACAACTTCACCCTTAGAGAGCAGCTTAAAATCGCTACAACAACGGAATTCTCTGATCCTGCAAACCTAATTCTTCAAGACCAAATTCACGATTTAGAGCAAAAACTTCTGACTTCTGAGTCAGCCCACAAAGAAGACAAAATTTCTTCTTCAAGACAAATAAGTATGCTTGAAAAGCAGCTGGAAATCCTCGAAAACAAAAAGCGGGACATCACTGCAGAATACGAAGAAAAGCTAAGCAAACTTGCAATAGAAAACCAAATTTTACGACAAAATTCTAGCGAAAGCAAAAAAAGTCAGCCAGAAGTCAAGTCAACCAGCCAGCTTGCAGCTTCTGTCCAAGAAGAAAATTTAAAGCAAGAGCTGAGAATTTTGGAGCTTGAAGTGGCAGAGTCCAAGTCTAAAAACGAGCAGCTCCAAGGAGATTTCAAGCAAATGGAAAAGAAATATGTAGATGCCAAAATGGGCTGGGCTAATTCTGACTTAGAGAAGGAAAGCCTGATTCAGAAATATAGAGATGCCCAAGAGCAGCTGAGAGATTACTCGTCCCAATTCACCATGATGGAAGTTGAGCTTTACAAAATCAATGAGAGGTTTGGACAAACACTGAATAATAACAACGAGCTTGAAATGGAAATTCAAGCCCTAAGGCAGCAAATGGAAGAAGGCGACAAATCCAAAAAGAAGAAACATTAACGCTGGCTAGATTAATAAAATGGCTTATAGAGGTTACTTTTTTTAATTATTTATTATAGTGTGAGCAATTATTTTATTAGCTTTCTGCTTGCATAAGAGTAAGGTCTGGGAAATTGATCAAAAAACTTTTGAAGCGCTATACACTATATTAACCTTTATCAGAAAATTTGAAATTGTATGAAAAATCATTGCCAATTTTAAACGATGAAAAGTTTATTCTCCACTAATATTACTTACATTTTAAATTTAAAGTTATGGCTATTAATGGCATTTTTTACTAGAGAATAGATGGCAACACAATGTTTTCTTGAGGCACTGTAATCAATGGCACATTAATAAGCGTGTCTGTGACCTGTGCTAGATTTTCACTATATTCTTCATCCAGCAAATGAGGATGCTTAATTAATATATCAGAAAGCTAATTAAGACTTACCTTGATGTCGTAAAAGTATGCTTTTTGGGCTTTTCCCTGGATAGATTTGTGAATTCTCTTGTGGGCTGAAAGCTGACTTCCTTGGCGAAATTTAATGCCGCAGCCTTTTTCTTTACAGACGTATGGCTTTTCTCCACTATGAGTAAACAGGTGTTCTTTAAGATTTTGCTTTGAGGAAAGTACTTTTGTGCAATAGCTGCACTGGTATTTCTTGCCTTCAATCATTGAATCTTCCATATGTTAAATTTATTAGTTTTAATTACAGATGCAAATTGCACCAGAGAAATTAGTTTGGATTATAATTAATGTTAATAAACAAGATCGAACCGAATAATGCGTCACAAATGATAAATTAAAAATGAAACCTATTAAAATCAGTCAATTTAATTAAATTTTTTAAATTTTGTCCAATAGCTATAGAGCTGACTTGGCGAAATTTTCCAGTAATTTTTGTATGTATTTTAACCTTGATAATTTAAAACATATATAGAAGGGAAAAGCTATATTTTCTTCTTAAAATTTGATAGAATGCTGATTAATAGGCAGATATTTATTAGTAAGTCATTTCTGCAGGAAACATTTCACAATCAACATTTGCTTGAAGAAAGTTTCTTGTAAAATATATCCTCAAGGTTTCCTCAGTGATTATTCCTTGAATGACAATTGACTGTATGACATTTACTCAGTAATACTTACACTGAAACATTATCTTCGGAAATTTTTAATCGGATTTTAATTGTGGACATTTCTCAGTTATTTTTCCCTTCGGCATTTTCTCAAGATTTTTTGATTATCATAATTTTTATTATCTAGGCTTTGTGCTTGATACTTCCACCAATGCATGTTTTTCTTTCATCCGTCTTATAAATCTGCGAATACAGCACAAGTTCGTGCACTTTAAATCTTTCCCTAATCATCTCATCCAGTATTCAAATTTCTCCAAATCCAATAAAAAATTCATCCCATAAGTTCATAAAACAGTAATAATTAAGCAGATTAATCTCGTTCTCTTTCATCTAACCACATTTCTTGCATGAACTGTTGACTCAGATATCTTAAATTCAGCGAAAATATAGCTAAGAAGTAGCACTGCAATCAAAGAAAAAGAGGCTCAACTTGAAGTTTTAGAGTATCCCGTGCTACCGTTGGCTATTGAAATAGCCATTGACACATCTCTGGTCACTTTTAGTCTTAAATAACAATGCTTAATTAATTTTAGCTAGCTTCAGACTGCAACAAGATCTCAGTTATATTTATTTTATTATTTAACTTTTAGCATACATAGGTAAATCTAAAGTAAGCGAACCACCTGGATTCACTAAGCCTGTATTTATAAGTTCAAAATTTTTTTGGTCGGTACAGGTTTTACTGTTGAATTTCCTACATAAATCAGAGGTTTTTCTAATGTAGCATTGAGAGTTCCAACAAAAACTCGACTTCTATTTTTGAATATTATTAACCAAAAAAATATCATTTTTACAAAACTTGTGGGGACAAGAAGAATCAAGGATTTTTTTATTTGCTAAGAATTTTTACTTCGAGAGTGTCTAAAATTAGCGTAAAACTATAAAATGCATTGACCAGATGGTCGCCACTTGATTTTGTAAACTCTTGGCCTTTTTAAGTTATTATGAGTGAGCTTTCAATGGTTGAGCCAAAATAGCTTTCTTTTCATATTAGAACCCCATTTCCTGCAGTTATCAAAATTTTAATCAGAAGAGCCTTTTGAATGGCTTCTGCTCTCTTGGAGTCAGTGAAGAGATAATATAAAGTAGCTCCCAAAAGTGACAATATTTCGACTACCTCGCCGATATTGGATTGATATTCTATTACTATATCATTAAATAAGAGAGAATATATTTGCAAAATATTATAAATGAAAATGAATTGTTTCGTATTAAAAATAAGTCCTTGTTCTCAGCCAAAGTAATCTAAGAGTAATCAAAGTGATCTCAAATAATTTTTCTTCAAGCTTGAGGCTGAAAAAGTTCACTCGCAGTAATAGTTCATATTCCCTTCTATCACTAAGTGAACAATATTTAGGTCTCTGCATAATTTAGAGATTTGGTAAAGATCACTTACTTCTTCTAAAGGTCTAATGATATTTTAGGGTCTTCAACGTCTCTGAGAATTTGTGTCAATTAGGAGTAACTAGCTGCAGTATGCAGAGAAAGCTTGATTGAAAGCTGATAAAGTTGAAAGTTTATGATTTCTCCTCTAAGAAAATAACTTCTAGAGACTGAGAAGCTACATGAAGCAATATAGGCAATATATAATAAAAGATAAAAAAAATCTGCTATCAATTTTTTATATAGTTCTCTATTATTATAAAAATATAATCTTTGCTTATAGAAATTAATTGGAAAATGAATTTATCTTAGAGAAATATATTCATATATTATAGTTCATTTTTTACTCTCAAAATCTCATGCATCTGAATCAGTAGTTGAGCAAATGCTCCATATTTATATAATTCTGAGATCTCCATTTTTAGCAGCTTGAAGAGATAATCTTGCATTTACATGAAGATACACCAATATAAATAAGGCTAGATTACATTGAGCAAGAAACAGATAAAAAATTAAAATATCATTCCTTGAGGCCAGTAATTCAGATCGTAGTTCCATCATGGCAACCTTCTATTTTCCTCATTTGAAATCCGAGACTACGAGATTAAAATTTTGTAATAAGACAAGGCGATGGGTAATTATTCACATTACCGTTGACAAACTTAATCTCATCTATTTTACGCTGATAAAGGAGCAAATTTTAAAAAGCTATCGTTATTTAGATATCAATTATCAGTGTTGTGCTATTTTAGATGGATAAATAAAGTAATATAAATTGAAAACAAATAAAAATTTTTAAATGCTTTTGATACTAAAACGGCAGAGCATGTTAATTTTACCGAAATCTAATCATAAATATTTCAAACTATAAAAAAATAAAGCAAAATTCAATATAAAAATGGCAATATCGCTTCCCCAATCATATGAGAATTATTTAGAAGACAGTCTAGCTCTTCCAGAAGTCGAAGATCTTCTTGATCACCTCAGCACTGATTTACCACCCTTGAATATCTGGCTTCAGCTTGGTGTCAAATATTACAAAGAAGGCAAGCATACTGCGTTTGAGCGCATTTTAAAAGCAGGATCAGGCGATGACCTTGAAAAAATGCCTCAATACCGTAGCTCCAAAGAAGAAAGAATCTCAATGCTCAACCGGCTAGTTGCTTACTATTTCGGAAAAGCCCTACTTTGTGCTGAAAGCGCTCAAAGGGAAGAACTTTTCAACTTAGCTGGAGCAATCAAAGGGTCTGCTGACAGTAAAGACGTAAATGAATTCCAGAACTGGATCTATCGTGGTTACCTCTTGATCGCGAAAGGACAGATGGAAAACGGCGTTTATTACTTCAATAACACAATTACAGCTGATCCTGATAACGTGCTAGCACTACTTGGAAGAGCTTGCATTTTATATCACAGAGAGTCTTACTCAGAAGCTTTACAGCAATACGCAAAAGCTATTAGAATAAATCCACGCATTCCACCTAACGTCAGATTAGGACTAGCTGTATGCCATTATAAATTGGGGAACAAAGAACTTGCTTATAAAGCATTTAAAAGAGTTCTCAACTTAGAGCCGAACAATGCGGAAGCATTGATGGGGATCGCCATTCTTGAATATGAAAAAGGAAACTACAAAGAGTACCTTGATCTTGTCGTAAAAGCCTACAAAGCTGACAGAAACAACTCAGCTGCTAACATGCACTTGGCAAGGCACTATTTTTACAAGAAAGACTACGAGAGAAGCATCAAAATGGCTGAGTTTTGTCTAGGCCACATTGCCGAAGTAGAAAAGCAGATCCAAGATATTTTGAAGCTGAAAGCAGAATGCTACTATATTTTGGCCGTTTGCCATCACGCGCAAAATAACATGGAAAATGCTTTCAGACAATATAATCAAGCTGTAAAATTCAACCCTGGCATGTACTTAGCTCAGTATGGACTTGGCCAAATGTATATTTATCAAAATGATATTGTCAAGGCAATCACATGCTTTGAAAATGTTCTCAAAATTGTTCCAAACAACTACGAATCTTTGAGGATTCTTGGATCTTTGCTGGCAAAGCAGCACAAGAAAGATGCGGCGCTAGAAAAATTGAATGCGGTGGTAAGGATGAATCCGAATGACTGCGAAGCTTGGATTGAAATAGCTCAACTGCTTGAAATTTCAAAACCGAAGCAAGCTTTAGAAGCATATGAAAGGGCATTGGCTGGCATAAAAGACCCTCCACAAGAACTATTGAATAATATAGCTGTTCTTAGGCATAAGACCAGTGACCAAGCCAACGCTGAAATCGCTTATGGCTTGATTACAGACAAGAAAAAGACTTTAATTTATAACAAGGCTCGTTGGCATGAAGATAACGACAGGCTTGAAGAAGCCAAAGCACTTTATCAAGAATTGCTTTCTGAACAAAATCATTACCCAGACGCCTATATCAGACTGGGAATGATCTCTCGGAAGCTAAAAGATTATGTAAAAGCCCTAGAATATGCAAGGTCAGCAATCAGTGCTGACAAAAAACCAATCAATGCCTTATGTCTCAAAGGAAGCCTTGAAGCAGAGCTAGGGGAATATAAAAAAGCTTTGGAAACCTTCAATAAGGTGATTATGGAGCATTCTCATCATGATTTGTATGCTTTATTAGCTATGGGAAATCAATATTACGAATTAGCAGTGCACAATAGGTCTGAACACTCTGACAAAAATTTAAGCAGAGCCCTCCAATTTTACTTGAAAGTCTTGTCTTTGGATGAGCATAATGCATACGCAGCTATAGGAGCTGCAATAATTTTGGCTGAGCATGGCGATTACTCTCAAGCCCATGAAACTTTTAAGCAAGTTTTCGATGCATGTCCAGGTCTAGATTTTATATTGGTAAACCAAGCACATCTGCAATTTTTACAAGGAAAATATGAAGCTGCTGCAAAAATATATGCGAAGGCATGAGAGAAAAAAGCGTTAGAGCCTGATTTGCTTGCAGCTTATTGGGCAAATGCTTTATCTGCCTGTGGGAAATATAAAGAATGCATAGACATTTTCAAAAGTCTTCCACAAACCTTTGTAAATGTTTATAACACAGCTTTGGCGCTAAGCGAGCATGCTTTTTGGATTTTCAAAAAAGAGAGAAGAAGCGTCAGAGAAACAGAAACTGCAATAGCCAATTTACAGGAAGCCATTGAAGCTTACGACTTGATCACCAACACTAAATGGGAATTGAGGTCTGGAAATGAGGCTAGAACTGAGGATAAGAAAATTTTGGAAACTATTGCCAAGAAAATTGTGGAAAAGGTCGAGATGGCTAAGGTTCAGCTTGCGCAAAGCGAAAAAACACTGGAATATGACAAAGCTATTGAGCAAAAAGAAGCAGAGGAAAGAGAAAGGGCAAAAGAACAGCTGAAAGAGCTACTCGGGAAGAAGAGGTCGCCTGAGCCAAGTGAGGACGTCCCTACAAAGATCCAGAAAACTGAGGAATCGTAATAAATAATAATAATTATCTTGATCATGGTTGCATGAGCTAATAAATCTGCGAAATGATTGCAATTCACTAATACTTTCTTATTCTTAAACTGCTATAATATTAAATCGAAACTAGCTAATATTCACACTGTATTAATGCAGAATCTTAGTTTATGATATTCTCATATCAATAATAATTTACAATTGTGATAAAATACTAATTGAACTCTTTGTGAAGTAATAAAATTAGCATAAAACCTATGAATTAATTAACTTTAACTCTTTAAATTTCGAGAATTTTTGATAAAAGTATTTCTCACCACTTATTAAAAAGCAAAAAGCCGTCTATTTCAAATTTCAATTAGATGCAAATATACTGGTATCAAATAAGATTAAATAAGGTTGGAATTATAAAGTAAATTTGATAAAGGCTTCGCAGGGAGATTTTTTCTTTGCCATGCATCGAATTAGATTCATTAATTAATTAACGAAGAATTTCAACATATTATTATCTTCTTGAAGCAACTTTTGCTACCAACTTTCCTTTATTAATGTCTTATCTTATCCCCAATCCTCCAGCGACGTGCATCTTTTGCATATTAGAGCATAAATTTTTGGTCCAGAAAGCCGACTAAGCACCATAATAGCCTCTGGCTCAAAGCTAAGGAGATACTTATTATTAGTCAGTGAAATCAATGAATTTATCTGCCCAAACCATAATAGCCTCTAGCTGAGAAACCCAGCACAATTTCTGAAACCTTCAGGTGGGCGGCTTA
Source organism: Blepharisma japonicum (assembly GCA_949751835.1). Taxonomy (NCBI): domain Eukaryota; phylum Ciliophora; class Heterotrichea; order Heterotrichida; family Blepharismidae; genus Blepharisma; species Blepharisma japonicum. The sequence continues at coordinate 7,847 of CATKHK010000118.1, read as the reverse complement.
ACAGCCTTGTTCAGGATGGCATAAACATTTGAATCTTTTGGTTAGCGAGACAAAATATAATTGTAGTCTCAGAAATACTCTTAAGTGACTCTTTCAAGTTTAAAAGAGCTGAGTAGAATTGAGTGTCTGGCTGGAGAATCTCGGATTAAAGCAAAGTTGGAGAATGTTTGAGTTGGAAATGAAAGAAAGTTAAGTTTCTACTTGAACTCTTGCAAATGTATGAGCCTCCTTATATGCTTTTAATGCCTTCAGTTTCGCAGTGAACGATACCATAAGGAATGGAACAGGTTTTAATCTAACCTAATCTAATTTTCATTTTCTGCTCTTTAATTTTGAAAAACTAACTTGGTGAAATCATAATTATGAAAAAATACATAAGGATGACATAATTTAAGTTTTGATTTTTGTTCAAGATCGCTAAATAAACTCTGAAATTAATTAGCATAAAAAAAAGATTTTTATCCAAAAATATTTAGTCAAACATTTAAAATCTTGATAATTGGCCTGCATATAATTTAGAATCATGGTGACTAGAAATTTATTTTTTGCTACCTTTGCACTATCTTCAATTAACCTTCTGGTTTTCTTCGGAGAAAATACCTCAAACTCTCTTATTTCCTTTTTCCAAGAAAATTTGTCAGAAATAATAGGCAATTCAACTACTTTTGATATCCTTTTTTTCACAGCAAGCATATCAACAGATTTCTCAAATCTATTTAAAGGACAAATTCCTGTAGTTATAGATGCTACTTTTGATATCAATTTGAGTCAATATTTATTAGCAGCCACAGAAGAAAACCATGTGCTGAATCTTTGCTTAGATTCAAACATAATCCCAACAGGAGCATGGCAATATCATTTGCATACTTCCTTACAAAGTCAGCTCTCAGCTATTGAGGAATTTTTAAACTATTTAGGCTGAAACCAAATAGCTTTGGTAAGCACTAGCTCGCTCAATTCCATAAAGATTTCAAATCAGTTTGAAGAAGACCTCTTGGAAAAAGTGAAATTAAAAGTATCAATTACAGATTCTTTAAGCTCAGAAAGTTTAGATAATATAGCAGGTAGATTATTAAAGCCAAATGGAATGCAGACTTTTGTGATGTTTTGTGAAGGTGATTATATAAACATTTTTGTAACCTCTCTAATAAATAAAAAAATTTATAAAGCAGGTGCAGGGGTTTTGATATGAAGTGAAGGAATATGGGGAGGGATCAATGATGGGCTCTTGTACTTAGTTGAACAAGGTCTTGAAAATGCCACATCTTATATTGAATATGAAGCACTCACTGTTAAAGCATTTACAAACTTGGTTACTAAGTATATTAATTTTATTTCACCTAGCCAAAGCCCTAATATTGACAGCAATTCATTAAAACAATATATGGACGTCCATACAGATAACCATAGACGATTTCCAAAATTTTCTTTGGTGAATATTGTCAATTCTTCAAAGGTGACAGTTGGAGCTGTGACGAAAAATAAAATTTCTTTGTCAAGTGAAATTATTTATCCTGGCAATTTGACTGCAAAGCCTTCAATATCGAAGGCACCTATTGTAATGTCTCTAACTAGTTCAGGAATTGAGCCGGATGGAACCTACAACTCATATCAGCCAATCATATCACAAGGTAACTTTTTTGCCAGAGACTGAATAAATAATAGCTCTCTGCTTTTGGAAAATTTCAAAATTGTTTTTACAGAGAACAGCTGCGGAACCACTGTATTTATTTATGATAAAGCTGTGAAATGCTATAATCCGTTGAAAGATGAGCTAGGCTTGTTCTTTCTTGGATCGGACTACTATGCAGGGAATGCTGGTGCAATTCTTCTCTTACGGGAATGGAATATTTCTATGGTGCATGTGGATACAGTTCCAAGTCCTCTTCTCTCAAACAAAACTTTATATCCTGAGTTTATGAGGGTTGTTCCAAGCGGTAGCTATAACTCTGTAGTTCTAGTAAAGCTTTGCCAAATTTTTGGATGAAAAAATGTAAACGTTATTTACGCTAATGCTAGCACAAACATAGCTATGTACCAGACTTTTGCCAGCGAGGCTGCTAAAGCTGGTATCACAATTGCAAATGATGAAACTAAAAGAATCTTGCCTCAAAATTACGTAAGGACAATGTTTGAAAATTATAAATATGTCTTTCAAGCCGTTAAGGATACGAACGTGAGGATTTTCCTCACTTTTCAATCAGCCAATTCAAGCTACCAATCAGTTGAAGCGCTCTATGATGTCGGAATGCGAAAAGGCGACGCTGTTGTGGTCCTCCAATCGAAAACTGGAGGTCAAGCTATCATACAAAATTATGTGCAGAACTATTTACCAAAGCTATTGGAAATTTTATGTGGATCCATAAGCGTGAATTCTGTGGAGTATACTGGAGAATTCGGAAATAAAATTAAAAATAGTATGGCGAGTTATTGAGGAAGCTCTCCTAGCTTTAAAGGTGCTCACTTTGATCAGACTTTGTTAGCTGCTTATGGAGTAGATTTTGCGATAAAAAAAGGAGAAGATTTCGAAAACGCAGCAGTTGTAATAAAAAGTACTCGGGCTCAAAGAATTACTGGAGCTTCTGGAACGATTGCAATAGACTCAGCCTCGAATGATCGAAGCTTTATGATTCTAAGTATCAACAATTTTTATGCAAGCAATCAGACAGGAATTTATAATGAAAGTGTTCCTGGGTATTATATACCCACTTCAAGCACTCCAATACAAATCAGTTCAAATATCATATGGCCTGGGCCTTCATATATTGTTCCAAGTGATACTATCACCATAAACTCAGACTGCCCTTTTGATGAATCTCTATCTGAAGATTCCATTAAAGGGATTGCTGCATTTTCTACTATATGCTTCTCATTGTCTCTAATCAGCTTAATCATTACTTTCATTATGTGGAGGCGTGGCTTTGCGAACCCTTACCCAAAGCTAGCAGACAAAAGAGAAATCCAGTTCGCTGACTTCTTTGTAATGTTCACCATGATAGTAGAGGCCTTCCAATATATTAATATAGGTCCAAAGTTCGAGAAAGACCCAATCACAGAATATCTAAGTAGCTTGTCAAATATCAGGGTTGAGCAATTTGCGAGCATAAAGGGTTCAATATATTGAATGTGGCTAGATATTATGCTGGGAATTGTTTGCTTTTGATTTTTAAATTGCTTTGTTTCCTTAATGAGAAACCAAGAATGGATAAATAAACTTTTCTTGATTAGATGACTTCTTAGATACAGAGAGATTGTAATACCACTTCTCGGAAATACATTTTTTATAGCAATAGTCAATATTCTTCTTAGTGTATTTAAATGCTCAAAATCAATTGGCAGAGATTTGGATTCAAGCTATATGGATCTTGATTGTCATGAGTTTTGTTGGCAGGGGACTCATGCAGGCTATGCAATAACCAGCATTTTTATACTGCTACTATATCTTACTATATCTATTTTGGTACGGCCTATATGAACAAATCTTAAGCTAGAGCAAAATATAAGATGCCAACCTGAATATTTAATCATTAAAAGCACTGTGCAGGTTATCTATATAGCTCTGAACAAAGCAATTTCTATCTACAGTAAAACTGCACAGGGATTTATCTATTTAGTTTTAATTATTGTATTTATTGTGTACAACGTTAAAAAGCCACCTTTTAACTATGACAGAATGAACATGTGGCAAATTGTCTTATTGTCTTGTGTTGGCTGATCTGTGCTTTTGACAAGTGTCTCATCTGGAATCAATACTTTCTACTTAGAACTTGTGATTGTTAAAGCTGTTGGATGGGCAATTATTGTTGGTTTAGGGCTTGCTTTACAAGCTAAAAGGTTCCCTGCACTATTGATAAGGCCGGAGCAACCAAATATTGCCCAGCTATTTAGATTTATGCTGACATCTGCTGTGAGAGCTGACTCATTAGCAAAAAGAAATCTAAAATTTGCAGGTGGGAAATACGAAATGAAAAGAGAAAGTGAAGTCGCTCCTTCTGGAAAAACTGATGTAGTCACTGTTAACCATTCTGTTATGAAAATAGATGATAAAACTAGGTTAGAAATTGCAGAAGAATACATGCTAGCTGAAGAAAGCGTTAACATCTAAATTATTTATAAATACATGTAAATTATAAAACAATTTTCTTTAATATTAATATCAATAGTTTCTCTTTTAGCAAATCAAACTTATAATAGTATATCTGATCCAATCTGCAGCAATATAGACTCCCACTTCAATAAACTTAAAGATGGATTAGAACCAAATTCCGATTCAGCTATTTTTTTAGCTGCATTTATAATCTCCAACATCAATTTCGTACCCTGATCCATTTACGCACTCAATAAAACGCAATTTCTCTGTACTTTCTAGGGTCTTTGTCTTGAAATGCTCGTTTATATTGTATTTAAATGCCCTTACTAATTGAATATTACAAATGATTTTATTATAATATCCAGCAATCAAAATGTTTCATTAAATATTATGCTAGGCAACCTAAATCAGCTTTAGGTCTTGGAGTTGATTTACTATTAGTTTTTTTCTAAATTTAACCTCTCTTATAAATTGAATGGATTGTAATCATCTTCTTCTCTAAAGCAATAAGACATTTCTGTTTAAAAAATATAGCAGATGAGCCTTAGCAATACACTCCAGAATGCAGTTCTTAAATTTTGTATTAGCATGCACATACATAAGCTTGCATCATACAATGCAGAGTTTATTTTATTAAATCGAATCTTCAAGAAATTTAAAATCTTTGGTTTGAGGCAGGTGCTTGGATAAATACAGAAGAAATGAAATTATCCAAATATATGCTTTATTTCAAAAACTTGGCACATCTTGGCCTTCAAATTCTAAAAAAACTAAAAATATTTTTAAAATATAAAAAAAATTTATGCATGTACTCCAGAAATTTTGTGAAGCTAGCTGCAAGTAGATGCTTTTCCTTTATTAAGTTTTATGAGAGCATTTCTGATATTTTAATTTTTAAAGGTGTAATTAGTGTCACATCTGTAGCCTACACCAGCATGGATTTGAAGTAACGAAATGTTAATCAAAGTATAAATTGAATATGCGCATAATGAATCATTAGTATGTTAAACAAATTTCTTTTCATTTCTCTTTTTTGATTGCTTTTATAACTCTTTCGACAAATGCGAGCTGAGATTAGTAGAAATTACTTTAATTTTGGCAGCCCTGTAAAGCTCATTGTTGGCATAAGATGAATCAATTTTTATGAAAAAATATGTTTGTTCCTGAAGCTACTATCCGCAGACACCAAGAAATAATGAGTCTTTAAAGAAAATGGTTGAAGCTCTTGCTGTTGCTTGTAGATTTAATTCCTTTCCAGCCATTATTCCACTGATATGTGTGTGATACACAACAATTGCAGGATGATGTTTCTTGTTAGCTTCAGAAGCCTCCCGATAAAGTTTCTTTAATTTTGTTTATCAGAGAATTTTTTGCACCAACTTGATGATACCTGCTGGCTTATATAACAGAAATAAATTTATGTAAATTTAATGCATAATGGACTTGGAATTAATTTCACAAATTTGTAGCTTTATGATTCCACTGATAAATCATGCCACAACATCAAGTCACTTCTTTAAATAATTTTCTTATGCAGTCATTTATCTTATGATGATTGCTGCTGTCCGATAGTTTAGATGTAACTGGTGATAAATCTGCAGCATGCGCCAGTATGAGTTGAGTTTCTTTTTTAATTATAAAAGTAGAAGTCAAAGATTAATCGAAAAATTTTATTTGCCACCAGAAATTAAAATATGTTCTGCTATCATTAAGGATATTACGGATGATAAATATTTATGACTTATATTATAATTTGAAAAATGCTTTGCTGCTATAAGCAATGCTGCACTCATGGAGCATCATTCTAGAGCAACAACTACAGCTTTATATCAAAAATTTAATTTATGTAAATATAGTGTGCATTGAACTTGGCATTAATTGTACAATTTGTATATTTGTACCCATTTTACATTCTAATCATTGCTAAAAACCAAGAAAATTCCATATTACTTTTAAGATCATAAAATTTTATTGTTTATTAAAATTTGTCTGAATCAAATATTGAGCTAACCAAAATTGATATTAACTAAACCATAAGCCAAATATGATGATTCTTTTAAACAAAATAGAACTATTAAATAAATCAATTATGCAATAAAACCCTTACGAAAGAGGAAGCAGCCACTTAAGGTATTCTTGCCCCTATAAAATGGGATTGGAGTGAATTTGTTTTAATTATACAATTTGAATAAATTGTTTAGGAGTAAATTAAAATTTGGAACTCTGCAATTAGAACAAGCAACAATCTGTGTGGCAATTCTGATGAAGAGCTGAGAGCAGCACGATTTATAAAGAGATTTCCATCATTTAAAAAGCAGTAATGCAAGGGTACTGAGAGTTTTCTTCCATATAAATCATTAGATTTTACAGATAATTTCGACATCAATTTTGCCAAATATTTTTGATTAATTTCTGCTGTTCTATTTTTTTATTGAGGCAATAAAAAGTAGCTACAGCAAAATATGTGAGCTTATTTTTATAACAAGATCCATAGATCCGCTTGAATTTTATGTAAAACTATTATTAGATTGCTAATCAATACCTTATTTGCTGCCTCATTTTAAAAAATACAATTTTGAGATACGATTTCCTTAATAAACTAGATTTAAATTAATATACTTGTACAAAAAATAGTGATCAATGTGATTCAAAGGCATGCATAAGATGCATCTATAAAAGCAACCATAATTTTTATCCAAAAGACTTAAGTAAAAATAGAGCTGTAATAACAATAATAAAATTAATAAAAAAATTTAAAAATTACAATAATTCTGAATGACATAATAGTGCTCGAATGACCCTTTGATAGATAAAAATAATTTCTTTTGTTGCCAGAAGCTTATTATCAACACTGCATATCGTCACAGCGATGAAACCCAAGTTGCCGCAACAGGACACACCGTTATTGCGAATTATACCACCAATGCAGAACAGATCGCCAAAGCAAATTATGAACTCACTACAAGATAAACAGACATTGCAAGCACAGCAGGACATGTCATTGCTACATGACTTGCCATCACTCCAAGATATACATCCACTACAAGAAGTGCCATCACTACAAAATATGCGATCACCCCAAGACATATCGCAACTACAAGTCATACCAACAATGCAGGTCAAACCAACACCACAGATCATACCAAAAGTGCAAGACAGGTCATCAATACAAGTTGAACAGACATTACAGAACATGCCGAAGTTACAGGTCATCCCATTAGCACATAGCAAGTTGACACAGCAGGTCAAGTTGCCGATACAAGTACATTCACCACATGAAATACCATCACCACAAAGCAAGCAACTAAGAGACAATAGCCTCACAATGGAATTCCCAAAGAAAAGGACCACGACTGAAGCAGATTTTGGAACACCATCAGCAAAGAGAACTAGGCATGAAAGACAAACCAGGATCAAGACGCTATCTCACGCGAATGCACAAGGAGTCAGGAGCAAGAAGCAACAGCTCAGCAAGTACGTAGAGGAAATAGCACCAGACATAATGGGAATATGCGAAACTCACTGTGTGGAACCATTGGACCTTCCGAGGATCGCTGGCTATGAGTGAGTAACAAGCCCAGGTTCGGAAAGAAGTGCGGGTGTGGGCATACTAATAAATAAAGAAATTGAGATAGAAATAGCGAGAAGAATAAAGCATTCGATGAGGAACAAACCCACAAGGTTCACAAAGTTTGAAGAAATCCAAAAAGCTGTTAGGGTTTATATTTCTGAGAATGAAAGGCAGCTTCAATAACCT